>QANT01003273.1:0-11831 GCA_003254885.1 Purshia tridentata | reverse complement strand
AGATTAAGTTTTAATATTCGGTTCGGTTCGGTAAATCGACGGTTCTAGATTATGAGAACCGAAACCGAACCGACATCTCCAGTTCGGTCCGGTTATGATTGTCTTGGTTTCAGTTCTACTCGGTTCTGGTTTTATCGGTATCGGTAGCACCGATTTCGGAACGGTTCCCAATTTTTCAGTCAAACCGACCTAGCCCTACGTACACCTAATGAATATGAAACCATATCTTTCTTCTGACTATATCTATCTAAATGGAAATCTACCTTTTCTTTAATTTTTGAGCAACCCCTGCCCACTGGCATTAATTTACAAACAATTGGAACAAATTAATAATTCCTTTTAAATTGAACGTAATTATGGTTTTATTACAAGCCTTGGCCTGTTGAAAAGAGAAAGGCATTAAATTTGGTTCAACGAAATCAATTAAACCGAGCCGCGATCGTGAGAACTTATGGCCATCACAATAAATACATGTTGTACGAATGCATGAAGGAATTTAAACATGATTCATATCGAGTAACTATTACCGGAAAAGATTTGATCTTAATATCGAGTTTCATGGTATTAATTATTACAATCACTCTTTCATGCTAACTCTCACAACCAGCATTCGATCAAAATGTGTGTTCGTCACTTCATTTATTTGTTGATTTATATTCAAGTTGATCTCTAGATTATAATGTAAGAAGAATGCTATTCACTTTTTTCACCGATTTTCTTCTTAATTATTTTCTGCAATATATATCCATCAAAGCTCTCTATGATTAATTAGACCCAGAAGCGACCAAGTCACACTAAAATGACAGCAGGCCCATGCCTCCATGCTTCCAGATCTCATGCACACGTGTGGAAATATTATATATAAGCTCGGTACTATAATACCATGTAGATCGTGATAAGATCTTGTCTAGTTGTTTTTTTCCTTACTCATTTGATTCGATCTTTTTTATTTTGTCCTCTTCATCGTACACAGAACGGGTTAAGAAGCCCCTACCTCCCATCCTTCTCCTTGCATTTAATTACGATGCATGGCCAGAGTCCGATAAGCTCCTTAGTACTTGTACCCTACTGCTTTTACTTGCACGGGACATACCTTACGTACAACACCACAAACTTACGCAATCCTTAGATCGATAAGGTCGAAACATATATAGCAATTATGAATTCATAAACATATCAGTTTGGAGACGAATTAAGCAGCTATAGTATATACATGTCAATGATGTCATCCAAAGGAATATATATGGGCATATGGGGCATATATATATATGCATATCAGCCTTTATATGAATGTCGATCGGAATCTCTTTATGCAGTACTAACTATTACCCACAACAATGTTGACTGCTAAATAGTACGTTGGGCTACAATGTTTTTTGTTTGCCTATGTATGCCAGTCGGTGTCAGATATAATATTCGCCTTTTTCTATATTATAATCTAAAAGAAATCACTGAAAAATTTAGGGGTGCACAAATATACCGAAAATCCGCTTACCTTGTGGATTGGATAACCGATCCGTGTGCACCCCTAGAAAAATTTAACC
This sequence comes from Purshia tridentata, assembly GCA_003254885.1. NCBI lineage: Eukaryota > Viridiplantae > Streptophyta > Magnoliopsida > Rosales > Rosaceae > Purshia > Purshia tridentata. The sequence continues at coordinate 10,287 of QANT01003273.1, read as the reverse complement.
TAGTTTTACTTTCTCCCCCCACCCCTCCCTTTTTTTTAGGGTTTAGCAGGAATTGATATTCATATCCTTGGTCTGCGGTTTATTCTAAGGTTGACATTTGGCACGCATGCAGCAAACCATCATATAATCGATGTGCCTCGTGTGCAAGATTTTAAAATTAAATCTTACAATTAATTAACCACTATTTAGTTCAATTTTCTCATGGGGAAGTTCCAATAATTAATTGCAATTGCTTCTTCCTAGTTCCTTCACAAAATTTGTATAACGATGTAATTGCATGATATGCATGCATGGTCGGTTAATTGGTTACTGACTTCTCACTTCTTAAATTTTTATTGAATTTTTTGTTTGACTTACAATTGATCGAGTACGTAGATTAATAGTCCACCCTGGTCACACACACGTACTCACACTCATACCAATATAATTGGGATTCAGTCAAAGCATTGACGTTGAAATCATTAATCGAAATTAATTAATAAACACTACTTGTTATAATACACACAGAACAGATTGTGGAGGAACTTCGAACTTTCACTATCACCTTTTCCATCAATTGTTTTTCTTTATTCAGCTTTAGTTAAAATTATTCATCTTTTAAATTATTTTTAAAACAATTAATTAAATCGTAAATCAATTGATAAAAATAGATTAGAAAATATGAATAATATATATTTTTCTTCTAATAAATCTAATTCACAAATGGGCATGACTTACTATATATATTAATATATATGAAATAGATGGTAAATTATTTGAGTGGGTGGCAACCTCAAGTGCAGAGCGGTGGGTGGTACAGCAGTACTAATAGTAGTAGCTTATAACTTACTACTCTTGAACAGAACCGTACTGGGTGTCACAACTTGCTATGAAAATAGTAGGTGTATGCCACCCCTTGGCATATTGGCATGGTGTAGAATTCTGAGATTCATTTATTATGTGTTGGAGGGACACAACTCTTGAGTCTTGCGCCGTTGAAATCTCATACCTCATCTCGACTTGTTAATTGTTATGGTACTCTCTGCGGAACCACACGCGAAGCTTCTTCACTCTTTCGTCACTTTGTGTGACTAGGACACTCTTTCGGACCGCCGACAACCCACTCTTCTCCTATTACTATATTACTAATTATAATTTAAACTGATTTTTCGGATCCTAACAAAAATACCCGCCTATCTTTTTATTAGATATGAATTTGACTACACTTAGTTTTAAATAATTAAATATTATTAAACTAATAACTAATTAGTGTTTTTTATATAATTAATACTATTTAAGTTGGGAAATTTTTTTAATTAAATAATATATACATAAAACACTCTTTGAGAAATATATTTAAATTGGGCAAGTGACAGCCTAGTCCCAACAAATGTTGGGAAATGTTAATATAAATGGGCCTGAAAATTAGGCCTAGCTTATCCCAGCCAGTAGAAGCCCAAATCAATTTATGAGATATGTTAGTCTAAGCAGGACCCAATAATTGAAAATGAGAACTGGCCCATTTAAGCTTGCGGTGGTTGCCGTGATAGTTTAACTATGCCCAAGTCCACATATAACATATATTTGATGGGGGAAGCTATGAAAATTACAAGATATATACATAATTTGCGGGAGACTGTCATCTTAGAATCTTAAAACGAAGCATATATCACTCTTGAAAATTAAATTGAAGTTTACATAAATACATAATTTTTTGTTATTATTAATAACATTAGCGAGTTTAAATAAATTATTAGTTTTAATTTAAAAAAATTTAATATTAATTATAAAATGTCATAAAATTGAATAATATAAAATACAAAAACTAAATACCGAATTTTGAAACCCACAAACAAAAAATGGTTTAGAATAAAACAATGGGTCCAATTTCCTTTTTTACCCAAAAAAAAAAGGCGCGCTTTAAAAAAATTATGCGGAACTCCAGCGGGAAAAATTGGCGGGAGACTTGCCGAAATAAAACCCAAATATCAGACAATTCAGAACCATCCCGGTCCTCTCCATTTCACCATTTCACAGTTTCACATTCTCCATGGATCGCCATCAGAAGCGACCTACCAGAAGAAGCTTGAAGCGGAAGCTGGAAGAAGAGTTCATAGAAGAAAGACAAGAAGATGAACCCGATCGTAAGGTCCTGGCTGTCGAACCCCAAGACGCTCACCAATATCTGCTCAGCGAAGTTCGCGCCCACATCCACGTCCTCGAGTCCACCGTCTCTTCCTCCGAACCCAATCGCGCAGCCGCCAAGGGCGCCACTCGCGCCCTCGTTGAACTCGCCAAGAACGGTATTTTTTGATAATTTTTATAAATTTAAGTGTTAATGGATCTCTTAATTTTCGCGGGAGTTCTTGAATCTTGGAGTTATATGATTCTTTATCTTTAATCTATTCAAGCGCATGATTTTGAAATTGTTGGGGTTTTCGTTCTTTTGGTAATTTGTATGCAGAGGAAAATGTGAACGACATAGTAGATTGTGGAGCAGTTCAGGCTCTGGTTAAGCATCTACAGGCTCCGCCGCCGGCGAAAGGTGAAAACGTTCCGATGCCGTACGAGCTTGAGGTCGAGAAAGAAAGTGCTTTTGTGATTGGACTTATAGCCGTTAAGGTAATCAAACTCTATATATGCTCTCTTGCTGTTTTAGTCATATCACTTTTTGTGGGACACTGTTTCTTGATTTGGTCCAAATGTTCAATCTTTGTTTTCTAATTGATAGTTTCAATGCCTCTCTTTATGTTATGAAGCCGGAGCATCAACATCTCATAGTTGATGCTGGAGCTTTGCCGCTTCTTATTGATCTGTTAAAGAGGCACAAGAATGGTTGTGACTCGAAATCAGTCGATGGAGTTATCAGGAGAGCTGCTGATGCAATAACTAACATTGCTCATGAAAATAGCAGCATCAAAAACCGAGTCAGGTCTGTTTGTTTCTACTTTTCAGAGTATCATACTAAAGAACCTCCATATTTATAATTTCTTATATCTTCGCATATTCAGGGTTGAAGGTGGTATCCCTCCACTTGTTGAACTACTTAACTTCTTTGAGACAAAGGTGCAAAGAGCAGCTGCAGGAGCCCTGCGAACCCTTGCGTTTAAAAACGACGAAAACAAAAATCAGGTTGCTAAGAGTTTCCCTATTAGATGGTATATAATTTGATTAGGCACCCTTAGTATGCTAGCTGATTGGAATTGCGAAATTTCAGATTATAGAATGCAATGCTTTGCCTACCCTGGTGCTAATGCTTCGATCTGAGGATGCAGATATGGCTAATGAAGCAGTGAGTTCTGATTTTTTTATTTAATATATCCTCTTTCATGTCTTTACAGATCTAACCTCACCCTTTTTAAGCACTCGCTGAAATATGAAATTTGTTGGGATTATCAGGTTGGTGTGATAGGTAATCTTGTCCACTCATCCCCACCCATCAAGAAACTAGTTCTCCTTGCTGGTGCTTTACAACCTGTTATCGGATTACTCAGGTAATGCTGCACTTATATTTTTCTGGACAATCATGTTGTTGTCGTAAGAAGATATTTCTTTGTTTTCAAACAATGATATCTCCTTATGTTCATTACTCTGTTGACAGTTCCTGCTGTTCGGAGAGCCAAAGAGAAGCTGCTTTATTACTTGGTCAGTTTGCTACGGCTGACTCAGATTGCAAGGTGGAGGGAAAAACCATTTTAGTTACATCTACCTCTTTTCATATTATAAAATAAGTTTACTTAATGCTACAAGATGTGGTTCATGCAGGCACATATTGTTCAGAGGGGTGCTGTACAGCCATTAATGGAGATGCTCAAATCACCTGATGTACAGGTTAGGGAGATGTCAGCTTTTGCACTTGGGAGGTTGGCACAGGTTATTATTTTTCAGTTCCATCATCCATTCCTTCATGCATATATTTAGAAATAGCATAAGAGGGCAATTGTAACTTTGATGCAGTGACTGATGGTTATATAGTCCTCAAAGTCACTTTGGCTTTTGTTTTCTTAATGCTTTTATTTTTATTTTTTATATTAGGACACACACAACCAAGCTGGCATTGCTCAAAATGGTGGTATAGTGCCTCTACTCAATATTCTTGAGTCAAAAAATGTACCTCTCCAACACAATGCTGCATTTGCTCTGTATGGTCTTGCAGATAATGAGGTTTCCCTGTTTAATTTCAGTGTGTAGTGCAGTTGTCCTTTATTCATCATCCAATCTTGTATAACAGTGAGACTGATTTGAAAGTTCTTCTTTAGGATAATGTTGCAGCTCTTGTTAAATTTGGGGGTGTTCAGAAACTCCAAGATGGAGAGTTCGTTGCTCAAGTATTCTTTCTCCTGCTTTTCTTTTATCTTTCATATGTTTATGTATATGATTTTTAATTGGTCTTTATAGGTCATAAATTATTTTTTCCCCTTTCATATCTAATTTGTCATAGTTTTGTTGCCTTATTATATTTAATATTTGATACTTACAGCAAACTAAGGATTGTGTGGAAAAGACGTTGAAAAGATTAGGGGAGAAGATTTGTGGACATGTGAGTTTCATTACATTGTACTTTTTGTTTTTCTTTTGGCTGGCCAGTGTCTAGTTTATTTTGTAATTGCATCTTGTGCTCATACTACTTGATATATCCATGTAGTTTGTTCTGAATTCCTTAGCTGCTTTCTCTTGACAGGTATTAAACAATCTGTTATATCTGATGCGCGTTTCGGAGAAGGTTGTTCAAAGACGAGTGGCTTTGGCCCTTGCTCATCTTTGTAACCCTGGTGATCGAGAAATCATTTTTATTCATAACCAAGGTAGGAATTTTATGCATTAAATTCTCTCTTCAGATTCTCTTGCTTTAGGGTTTGCTTTACTGATTTGATTCGGAATGTTGGATAGGTCAGTTTGGCTTCCTTTTAAACCAACCTTTGGAACACATATTTTATTAAAATTTGAATACTAAACCAACCATATCTCTTAAGAAATCTCTTACCGTCCTTTTCAACGATCTCGTCCTTTGTTCTTTTTTTCTTTTAAAATGCGAAACTGATCTCGACTGTCTTATAGGCTCCGAGACATTAAACGGGTAACTGTAAAATCAAATTGGGTTAGTAGTTTAGGAGCCTTCATAAGGCCTGTGAATGGTTTGGTAAAATTTGTATCATAATAAATAAAAGCCAGGATTAACGATTTCATTTAAAAATGGTAATTTTATTTTCCTTGAAACTTTTAACAGCCAGATAGAGCATGTGGCTGAATAATACATCAGAAGCTTATTGTGAGATGCCTTCTTTGTTTGCTTGTAATTCTTTCCATTATATTTTAAATCCAAGTGCCTTGAAATAAAAAGTTTAACCCACCCATGAGTCAGGTTTATTTTGCCTTGATGATATTGCTAAGTTCCCTGCTTTGGGTTCCAAGATTTTGACTTTTGCCAAATTCATTTCTTTCCAGGATTAGAGTTGCTGTTAGGGCTTCTTGAGTCTACAAGCCTGAAGCAGCAACAGGATGGTTCTTTGGGCTTGCACAAATTGGCTACAAAAGCCACTTCACTCTCTCATGTGGATGCAGCTCCTCCATCGCCAACCCCACAGGTTTTCTTTTGATGTTTAATTTGTTTATTGGACATCTAATCTTGTGCTTGTTGGCATGGATATTCAGGGTCCTGCACTTTTTGATGTGATTGACGTGATCTATTTTCAGGTGTATTTGGGTGAGCGATACGTAAACAATCCTACACTTTCTGACATCACATTCTTAGTTGAAGGTGGGGATTGTTTCTGTGCATTTTCTTCTCTTTAGTTTAGTCACTTAATAGTACAATATATATTTTTATGTTACTATACAGTATATGTTCTCATGCTTTACCTTGGTCAGGTAAACGGTTCTATGCCCACAGAATATGTCTGCTTGCTTCTTCTGAAGCCTTCCGTGCCATGTTTGATGGTGGTTACAGGGTAAGATTTGATTTATCTTTAGTCTTTCTTAGCCTTTTCCTTTAATTTATAAGTCTCTCAATCCAATCCTCTCCCCCCACGATTCTTTCCTCAACAGTGATAATAATGTGACAAGGAATCAGTTCCTTAAACTGGCCCATATGATATGTTTCTTGTGTTGCTCCCTATTGGCCTATCAATATTCTATTATACTAGCAAAGCACAAATTTGTGGTACAAGAGTGATGGATGAAATGGCTGTACCTTTTATGTTTTTTATTAACATGTTGAATTGAAACAATGTGTTGCAGGAGAGAGATGCTAAGGATGTAGAGATTCCAAATATTAGATGGGACGTTTTTGAATTGATGATGAGGTAGGAGTTCTACTTCCTACTTTCCCCTGGTTAGGGTTAATAGTTAATGAAACCCCATTTTCGACCCTGATAATTGTCATGATCTTCTGTCTGCTCCTAGATTCATATACACAGGATCGGTAGATGTCGATTTAGATATTGCTCAGGATCTCCTTAGAGCTGCTGATCAGTATCTCTTGGAGGGTCTCAAGCGTCTCTGTGAGCATGCCATCGCTCAGGTGAGCTATTAAAGTAGTTTATGATACTCAACTTTTTTTTCTTGGGCCAGAGACTAGTAAGGTGGTTTGATGATTACTCTTTTGTTGTGGGTTTTAGTCTGATTGCTTCCTATTTTATTTCTGAAGGACATCTGTGTGGAAAACGTTTCGCTAATGTTTGAGTTATCAGATGCCTTCAATGCCATGTCATTAAGGCAAGCATGCATTCTGTTTATATTGGAACAGTTTGACAAGCTGAGTACCAAACCATGGTAAGTGGTACTCTCTCTCTCTCTCTCTGTGTTTAAATTTGTCTCCAGCATTATATTAAGACGAAATTCTTTAATGAAAATCTGCAGGTATCCCCGACTGATGAAGCGTATCATACCAGAGATCCGCAGATTTTTCACTAATGCACTTACAAAGCCTATCCACGCAAGCTCGCAGCAGGCTTAGATGCATAGTTCAACCCAAGTGTTGTTTTTTTTACTATCAAAGATGAAAGAGCAAAAATGTATAGGAAGTTGTAGATCATTTTGGAATTGTTGTGCAAACAGAAGTAACTTTTGTTTAGCCCTACTGTGTAATCATACCATGTAATCCTCTAGGCAATGCAAAATTCATATTCTTTTGGGCACTCTTTCACGTTAGGTTAGGCTTATGATTTGTTACTCTAAATTGATTTTACTTTCTTCCAAACAAAAGATAATAAATAGAATTGAAATTGTTATGTGTCAAATTAAAGAAACTTTTTAATTTGGGTTTGGTTTGTTATAATAATAGGCGACAATATATTTGATAACTTTACATCAATTGGAAGTAATTCTGCCACAACAAAAAAATAATAATAATAATAATTGAAGTAATTCTTTACCTAATTGATTAGGTTCGTTATTATAATTGAAACCAATTAGAGAGCAATCGGAAATTCTAGTTAGCCAGGGACCACTCCTGGAATTAACTCATTGCAAATTTACAACCCCTCCTTCTCGGTCTCTCCCTCTGTCTAGAGCTGCTAGGAATATTTGTTTGGACTTTATAATCTGATTGATTGATTGAGTGAGTGTTTTGATTTTGGTGCGTTGTTATCATGAGTTGGGGTTTGGCTGGGATTATTTACAAGCGATCAGGATCAGGCAACTCCTTTCCTTGTTTCAATGAGGATACTCATCAAGCGGCGTTTATCTGTTCTTACACTTGGAAAATGAGAACCAAAACTCTGGACAAAGTGAAAATGAGATGCTAAAAATAATTGTTCATTGAAGTGCTTTACGTAGCTTACACACCAAACAATCAGATTTTTCCTAACTAAATTGCAATTCAGAAAAATAGCGTAATCAATCATACACTGAGATGGTAAACATTTTCATCTCGCAACTGTGGGAGCACAAGTTGAATCGTCTTTGCTGGACCAAGCCTCTTTAAGTCCACAAGCTTGGATTGAACGTTCAATCTGATGTACTGCAGCTTCATTCTCCAACTGAGAACAATATTTCTTAAATGTTTCTACACTAACTTGAAGTCTGAAATCTATATTGAACAAGAACTTCATCTCCAACCTATTCAACTCTGCGGTGCTGACTCCTCCCACTTTGGCATAGTATGCATTGTTGTAGAACCTACAAAACCATGTTAAATATTCTATGTCAGAAGCTAGCATAAATGGAACTGACAGATCAAACTACATCATTTTCTGATTCTTGATGTTGTACAGAATATAGAAGCTATGGAAACTTCATAGGTAACAATGCATTATGGATACCTATTTACTAATCGTCCTAGAACGGTTGAATGGTCAGTTTTCATTATCTGATTACCAAGTATAAGTTGCAGGTAAGAATGATAACTCAAGACTACATAATTATATCTTTACGTATCTGATTCTCAGATTAGTACTTACGCGTCATCAATAAATTTCGCTGCTAGCATTATGCTTGTTATCAGAAGCCGGTGAACATTGAAAGATGTTAAATGGGCTTCAGTGCACTGAAGAAATCTGTCCACATATATCTGTGCAATGATGAAGCATGATGGGCTACAGCCAGAGTATTTAAAGATGCGATCAATGTATTGCCGGATGCTCAGAGTGGGTGCTCTTAGACCATGAAATATTGTTACTTCTTTAATTTCTGTTGCCTCCAATAGCATCTCATTCCTTTGAACAGATCTCTCAAGAAGTGAAGAGAGAGGTGACAGAACTCGAGGAATAATTTTCATCACTCCTTTGCCCGATTCTTTAAGCCCCAGGGAGAGGTAAACATCCGAGCCTACATTCTCACTGTCAGGTGCCAAAGTTCCCATATTCAAGCTGCAAAGTAATACATTGATAAATAAAATGGACTAAGTCATCTAGGACACGCCTCTGCATATTTTGTAGTCCAATACATAATGGATTTATTGGTACACAAAGCAGCATTTTTTGGTACACAATTCGGAGGACTAACAACAACAACTCTTGGTTGGTATTATAATTTGTTGCATTAAAAATACTGAGAAAAAACTAATAGAGCATGTGGAAATTTATAGAAAAAATTGTATTTACCACAATATCATAATGCAATTCCAAATTATTCTGGATATTTCTGCTCTCTTCCTGGCAGCTTATAATAACATACAGGCGGTTAAAAGAACTGCTTTGTTCTTATTCCTGAAATATTTATACAATTGGTTTCTAACTGTTAATGACAGACACTGAGTAACATCTAAATCTAGATCATTCAGTGTAGTTGTGGCCCAATTCTACTCCTTTTCAGGCATCTCTTCAGATTCTACGTTTCCTCAAATTAAACTAGATTCTCAATGTTGGCAATAATTATGACTAAAGTAGTTCCATCTGATCTCAAATATTACGAAAACAAACAAAAAAAAGACAGACCCAGAAGAGTAAATCAACAAAATTTAAGAAAATACGAATGACCTACAAAATATCCGGCCAAGATTCAGAAAAAGAATGAAACTTTCTCATCAAATCCCAACCCAGAAGATGCAAGATCCAAATTTACAGACCAAATCAACAAAGGGAGACAATGCCATAGCAAGTGCTGTTCATGCGATTAAAAAATGAAAATTGTAAAGAAGAGTATATAGGATAACTTACAGAGGTTCTTGTTAATGAGCTATCTCTATTAATGTCTTTACTTGTTGCTTCAGTTGGGCACAACAAAGAAGATACACTGAACACATAGACATCACCTCACCACCTTATCTCTTGGAGTTTCTTTCTTCTCTCTGCCATATCTCTTTTACGCATACATCTTCTGCGGCAAAGAGAGAGAGAGCTTTGCTCCCAAAACTACTCACGCCCTCTCTCTTCACATGGAAGATTCGAAGATCTCGTTTCTTTTTTAGCAACACAATACATTCTCTCTGTTTCTCTCTGGCATAAAAAAAGATGGTGTCGGTGTGTACTCCACACCATTTTAAAGTGGGAAAAGACTTCTTATTCTTGACTTCTTGGTGGTTAAGTGGGACCCCCCAAGACAACTTTCTTTATTCATTCACCGCAAAGAATGGAGAGCTGCAGTGCTGCAACTCAATTTTATTTTAATTTTATTTTTCGGTTCACAAACGCACCAAAATTATTCATCCTTAAACAGTACTGTTACACTTACATTTACTTTTACTTTTACTTTCCCCTCGTGCAAATTCAATTTCATACAACACACAAAAAATAAAATTAATAAAGTCCTCACCTAAAAATAAAGCTTTCCTCAACCAAGGCGTTAAATTTCGGTTTTGTGGAAATTTTCGATGGAAATTTCGATGGAAATTTCAACGGAAATTTCGGGAAATTTTAAATTTCGACAGAA
>QANT01003271.1:0-21037 GCA_003254885.1 Purshia tridentata | reverse complement strand
CAATCATTTCAGTTTCCTCATGCTTGATATATATACTTTATTTTCTCTATAAACACTGGCCTGCTTTGAATTCCATCCATCCGGATCAAACCTCCCTCTTTTCCAGAATTACAATGCAGTTATTTGAGCAAACTGAAGCAAGTCATGATCATGTAAATGTTTCTTCAGTAAGAAATGCTGGAGGTGGTCAAGCTTCACTCGATGGGGACAACTTGCCAAGTGATCATGCAGAGTCTTTCGACCAAGGATTAGACAATATTGTTCCCATAGATGAAGAAAATGAAAGTGTTACGGATTCTAGGCGGTTCTAGCTTCTATGGCTGTGCCTAATTTCTGATAGATATGCATCCTGTTTTAGTACCCTTAGTACTAGCTAGAGCATTTTATAAAAGAAGTTTGGTAAACTTTATTACTTTTTTTTTTTTTTCGTTCAAAGGAGGCGTGAAAAGGAGGAATAAAATTCAAACTCTCATTGTGTTGGGGACCCACGTCTTTTGGACCCCTATGTTGCATCCAAATTGTTTCAAACTTTAATCCTTGGAGATTAATCTCACTACTATAAATCCGCTCAAACACAATGTGTTTCCCTTAAAATTCATGGCCAGATCGTGCCGTGAACTCCAGTTGATACACTGGTAGTTCTTAAATATGATTGCGGGCGTGCCGCTGCACGGCCAGATGGCCAGTATGTAATAAGATGCGTTGTCGTGAATGGTTGGTCAAATAATGTATTCACGCCGTGAACTTTCTTCTTATCAAACAAATTGTGCCGCGAGAAAGGAACAATTATCTCGCCTAGGTTCTTTCTAATGCCTTGATCCTCAAGGACTTTTAAATACTCGGTGAAACGATCTCAAAAGCAAATATGTGATGGATTGGTGCTTGAGTAATTGGATGAAGGGAAAAACTATGAACTTTAATATAAAAGGTGTGAATCAATTGAATGTCACGAAACCGAATAACAATGGTCGTTCTAACAGCAAATCTCATCTAAAAGCATGAACTTTAAAATTAAAGCAAATAACAAAAAGAAAATTATTACTAAAACAATTGAGTTCTAGCAGAGCTATAAAGAAACTACGAAAATCCTAAAGAACTTGAAGAACTAATCGCAATAGTGCTTGAGAAATATCAGAAATTTGCTGAGAAGCTTTTGTTATATGTGTGATCGAAGATCTGGTTCTTCTTATCTATCAATGCTTCTTTATATAGGGGTCAAAACCCTAGGTCTTCCAAAAAACCCTGATCCTAATAGAATTCAGACTCTTGGCTTGCTTAGACTTGACGCCCAAGTAACCCTAAAGCTGCCATTTATGCATTCAAATCCCACTAGGATTATTGCCTTGCTGGGATTCCTGCTTTATCTTAAACTTATGCCTTGCCTTTGATTGGTAGTTGAATTCTTGCCGTGGGCTTTGCCGATGTGGGCTTGGTCGTTTGTGCTTGGTTGCTCTTACTTTGCGCTTCAAGTTGGGCTGGGCTCTTTTGATTTCTGGGCTTGGCCGTGTTTCTCGGCCCAAATCCAAATTAGAGTGTAAACACAATGTTAATCAGAGACTTGAGCTATCATGTTTATTCCATTCTTTATATTCTTGAGTGACCTCATTATCAATCCAATCACTACACTACTACAAAAAAGAAAACAGACAACGAGTTTTACCCGTGGTCTAATTCCTCTCAAAACCGTTGTATAATCGACCGACGTCTATTGGTGTAAAACTAGACAACAGTTATCAACCATTGTATTACTTAATTTAAGACAATGGTTCCTTGTAGCCAATCGTTATATATATTTCATAAAAAACCATCGTATAAGTAAAAATATTGTTGAGTACCATTCTACACATCGGTTTCCTAAAATAAATAGTTGTATAACTGAAACTTACACAACGGTTTTTATTAATTTTCATGCACTACACATCTTTTTTCTGTCGAAAAACAAGCTAAAATGTCATTTAGACAACAGTTTTGTATCAATAACCGTTCTTCATACGGACTAAGCTAATACCATTATCTATGTCTATATGCATTTTTTACCTCGATTAAATTTAAAAATTGTTGTATTAATGCACTTAAAACACAGTTTTATTGTGGAAACCGTTGTGTAGAGTTAACCATTTAAGTTATACATGTGGTTATAAATGTCTTATACCATGATTGTATCAGAAAAACCGTTGTTTTAATCTTTAGAGAACAATAGTTTGTATGAATAAACCGATGTCTACTAATATTATTTCTCTTATTGTCTGATGTGTATAATAGACAAATACATCGATTTTATGCTAAAATTTGTTGCAAAAAATTTATTAGTACAACAGTTCTTAACAATTAATTGTTGTAGTGTATCCCTGAAATAGGTTTACATCTATTTCACCTGATTCCACACAATGCAATTATTAACAATTAAATGGTTCCATCCCAGAATCTTCTATACTTACACAAGAATTTATAATGGCTTTTGTAATTGATAATCAATCAAATAATATAATGTATTTACTTCAAGCTAGCAATTGTATATATTTAGCTATCTTACTCCTTAAACTTAAAGCCATATACAAAACCCCAATGGCATACACAAAAAGCAACCCTCAATACAATATGTAGCAACTTCATGCCATTTATCTATTCTAGCAAGCTAGCTAATATGCCAAAATGATCAATTATATACCCCAAGCTAATCTAGCTATACACATGACCTCCAAAATGATCAAGCCTAAAATGTTGGCTTGTTTGCAAAAATCCAAGATGTAATTAAGTACTACATATACTGCCCTACAAGGATTGCCCATTCACTCTGGATGACAGGATCGCCCTGGATTTCACCCGAGATGACCCTATGGGGACACCACGTCTCCCAACATGGGCCCCGATCCTATCGAAAATTCGGCAACATCTCCTTTGTAAAATGCCTTACCCAAAAATAAGATATACCCTATTATAACTCAACAATATTTAGAAAATCCCAACAAATAATCTCCAAACAAAAATATAATCAAATCGACAACAAACCCAAAGTGGTCACCTCAGAGCATATCTAAAGAAAGTACAACATCCGAAAGAAATGAATAACTGAAATAAATAAATGAGACTATGCCTACATAGTCTCGAATGTTAGAAGACGCAGAAGTGGCTCGACACTCAAGTGGCACGAACGGTATCCTTGTCACCCGGGGAAGAACATTTAAAACACAAAAACTATAAAATAAAACTCAGTAAGTGGATAAAAATAAGGGAAAATGTTATGAAAAGGACTCCACATTTGGTGGCGGAGCCAGATCAGGACCCCTTATTCAAAAGTACATTCGGAAGAACTTAAATTTCACTTAAGCGTCAAATAAGGCCCTTCCGTCAATTTAGTCTAAACATCCGTTAGTTATAGGGGTAAAATTGTCATTTTATTAATTATTATTAAAATAATTATAAAAATTATAAAATTAATTATAAAAAAAAAAAAAACACCCCCTCTCTTCTCCATCCCGACCTCCCTCACTGCCACTTCGGCAGCCTCCTCGCGCAGGCCACCTTGTCCACGGCGTCATGATCGGCAGCCCCTTCCACCCTCCCTCTCTTTTTCTTTACTCTCTCTCTCTCTCTCTTTATGTCTCTCTCTACCTGGGAAGATTCCAAATCAGTGAGCCATAACAGCAAATGCTCCTCATGTTGATGGGAACACATTATCATCAAATTCTCAACAACAGCACTCAACAACAGAAGGCAACGCTTGTTTACCAGTTTCTACATCAGGCAGACTCGTCGGAGATCTGGCGCCGTTCGCGCCCAGCAAACCCAGCAGAGAGAACAGAGTGAGAACAGAGGAAGGAGAGAGAGAAAGAGAGAGAGAGAGAAAGAAAGAAAGAAGGAAAGAAAGAAAAAGAGGTAGGGTGGGCCGTCGCCGGAGTCTGGCGAAATCGCCGACAGGTGCAGTAAGGACTGGGGAGGGAGGATCGGGATGAGGAAAGGAGGGTCTGCTCCTCCTCCCCTTTTTTTTTCGGTTTGCTTTTTATTTTTCTTATATTTGTTTTTTCATTAGTTTGTTTTTTACATTGTTTTTTTAATTAGTTTGTCTTAGATTTTTTTTTTATTTCAGTTTGATTTTAGTTTATGTTTAATTTTTTTTATTAGTTTGTTTTTTATTTTTCTTCTTTTAGTTTTATTTATTTTATTTTCATAATTATTTTAATAATGCAAAATGTCAATTTTATCCTTAAAAATTGATCATGTGCCATGCACATGATCAATTTTTAACGGAAAGTGTAACGGACTTGACGGAAGGGCCTTATTTGACGCTTAAGTGAAATTTAAGTTCTTCCGGATGTACTTTTGAATAAGGGGTCCTGATCTGGCTCCGCCACCAAATGTGGAGTCCTTTTCATAACATTTTCCCTAAAAATAATTTAAACATTTCCTTTTTCAACATAAATATATTAACATAAAACTTATCTTTCGAATTCCCCAATTTTAAAACCAATTCGAAAAATCATAATATCAAACCACAAATCCCAGATCCCACCCATCATAAATTCAAAACCTTCATAATTATATTATGTATAATTTCATAATATTAGATATGCATATACGGTTCCAAACATTTATAAAAGTTAAAATATTAAATATAAGTAGTAGTGGCACAAGACATTTACCAGTAAATCTAAATATTTAAAACTCACACTATAGTACCCACAAACTCTTTATCAATACGTACACGTAGGTCAAGTACGTGTACATAGATATGACTAACCTTTATCAATACGCGAACATACAATAGTTCGTATAGATTCCCAACTTTATCAATACGCGCGTAGATAGTGCACCAGGACACACGGCCCAAAGCCTATATGTGTGAACCGATGGGTCCCAGAGCCTATATGTCTAGTAGTTTAAAAACCATAAACCAATATCTCTATAAACATATTACATATACATTCTCAAAATATCACAAGATAAATATTTGCGAATAAAAAAATTATCCAACCAAACCACAATTTCAATAGAAACTTAAATAAAATCAAAACAATTTTAAAACATTTAAAAGACAAACTTTGAAACTAAAAATTCACTCACAAATTTGGTGAGCAAAACGTAAGTCTCGCCAATCACCCAACTAAAGGCCAACACCCAAAAACTCCCCGAAAACATTCCCGATCGTCCTGTACAAACACGTAAGGTCCAGATTGGTTCCCAAAAGCTTTCAAATAAGGAAAAGAACATTTTTGGTCACTGCCCGGTCCAGCACTGACGCACGTGGCAGCGCCCATGGCGGTCAACGGCGGCGACCACCGGAAAGTTGACTTTTCCTGCGACCAACCCAAAAAATAAAAGTAATCATACCAAATCGACGGGCTCGACAAGAGGAACAATTTTGTCAACTGGACCGAGTCCAAAAAGTGGCCGAAAGTGGCCAAAAAATCCCAATTTTCGTTCGAAATTTCTGTCTCCGATCTAAAAATTCAAACCTACACGAAAAATTACAAATCACATATAATTGGAAAGCTTGAAATGTGAGGATTTCAAAAAGGTAAGAATCAAACCAAACCGAGGTTGGACGTAGCAGGACTTTGGATTTGAAACTCATGGTAGCCGAAACTTCTAGGGCTCGATTCGTCGTCCACAATAGTCCGATCGGAACGACTTGGGTATGCATAAAAAGAGGACGAAGAGACGAACAAAATATGACCAAACTGACGTCCAGCTGGTACTGCACGCGCGGCCGGAAAGTGCGACGGCAATTTTGATCGCCTAAATACTATCCACACGTAATTTTGATTTTTTTAAAAAAATGAAATTACTTTTCTTATTTATATTTTTCCTCCCAAACTTCAAACGCGCATAATTCCTAAGTCGTAACTCCAAATTATGAGCCGTTTCTTCCTACACACTCGTGAGGTTGAGTTCTATCAACCTATAAAAATTTGGCCGAAACACCCTTTTAAAAATATATGTCCCTTGCAAATCCAAAACTTCCCTAAGTGAGGGCAAATTGGTAAATTCACCCTAATGACTTTAAATGACGATCCAACAAGGAATACTAGGGACGGGTCGTAACACCGGACTTCGTCGATATCTTCTTGGGTATAAGTATTGTTCATCCTCCACTCTCATTGAAATAATCAGAATAACATTCAACCACTAATTAAGCTGCAAGATAGTTCATATAAACTAAGGCATAAGCTGCAAATAACCATTTTAGAATCAATATTATCATGCAATCCTACAATCCCAAATTCAATATATACCTCAAAGTATCTACATTCAATCATATGTACCTCAAAGTAGAGAATCCTACACTCCCAAGATCAGTATCAAGATTCAAAAAAACTGAATAACAAAAACAAAAGTGAAATTAAAAGCCTCTTACTAATTCAAACAAATAAATTTTAGGCCTTACCTCATATTTACCTCAAAGTAGAGAATCCTAAGATCAGTATTAAGACTCAAAAAAACTGGAATTATAAAAATTAAAAAAAAGTGAAATTAAAAGCTAGCCTCTTACTAATGCAAACAAATTAGTTACATATCTTGAAATTATAATAGGTCTACCGAGCACATAAAACTCATACTTTAAATCTATTTGAGCTAACACCAATCACCAAACACCAAACACATACAGACACACACTTGGAAGATGTCACGCCCCGACCCTCGGGCAAGTGAAAAATAACTGAAAATTGAAAACTATAACTTTTGCTTGAAACTGTGAGCCATGAATATAAAACCATTTATTAAAATAACTGTGTTTCACAAAACATTTCTAAAACACTGGTGGTCCCACTGCCTTATCTTCTCTCCACTGTCTCCTCAACCTACTTAACCTGCAAAACAAACCCTGCACCCAACCAAAGGTGCACTGGGTTTAAACACAAACCCGGTAAGCTAAGCTCACTAGAGCTCGTATGAGTGAAAACTAACTGTAACCTCAACAGTAAAATCAATCTTTCAGAATAATCCGAGAATTCCTCAATTAACAATTCAATATGATAAACAAAAAGTAAAACCAACTGAAGCCTAAAATCACAAAATCCACAAATCACCAATCAAAACAACGATTGGATAACCTTAATTTACCTCTATTAACTCTTAAGCTGAAATTCACCCCAAGTAAAAACGATAATCCTCAAATCAACCTTTAAACCTTCGATTCAAATCCCTTGTAATTCACTGATTCTCAATAATAACCACTGATGCCCCAAACTCTTACTTAATCATTTAATCTCAAATAACCTTCAGAAAAATCCAAACCTAACTCGTGCCCACTTAACTAGCAAACAAGCACACAAGCAAACCAGCACACAAACCAACGAGTAACTAAACTGAAATTAACTGAACTTAAATTCACTCACAGTGACCACGCAAAAACACAAAGCTGTCCTTTGTGGCTTCTTTGCTCGGATTCTCCGATCCGGCAGCACAACATCTCAAATACAAATTCTCGTGCCAAGGTACCTGTGAAGACCAGACAGTTCAACGAACACAACAGAGTTCACAAACAGGCTGACAAACTACTGAAACGAGCGGGAACCACCACACGGTGGCTGCCCGACCCCGAAAAACACTCAAAAGTCAAGGAAACTCACCCACGAGTTCGAGTGATTGGCCCGAGGCCAAAAAAAGGAAAACAGGACGCTGGCACCACTGCACGCGGCGGGACTCGCGGTGGTCAAAGGCGGTCAACCTGCACGAAAATCGAAACCCACTAAAACCTGAAGCAACTATATAGGTACGTAGAAGAGGTTGAGTGGACCAAAACTCAAACCTGGGTCAAAGCTCAAAAATGGCTGAAAAAGGGTGGAAATGGCCGGAGAAGCCATCGGCACACCCACCTTCGATCCGCCGCCAAATAAGCTCCAATGAACGATCGGAGGACACCACCGTGAAGGGCTCGACGAGGGGAAGAGATCTGGGTTGGTGGGAGGTCGCACCGTCGCTAGAAAAGAGAGATCGTCGCCAGCAACTCTTACTGTGTGCAAGCTGGATTCTAGTTCTGGGGTGTTTCTGGGCTGAACGGTGGCCAAGGGAAGGAAGAGGAAGGAGGAGGCGAGCACGGCAAGCCGAAGCCTGGCCTCAGCAGTCGCCGAACTCGCCCTCACGCGCTTGTGGAAGGCGCGGTTGGAGAGATGCGCGAGAGAGAGAGAGATAGACTTCGGGAGAGGGGAGAGAGGAGAGAGAAAACTGAGAGAACTTTCTGACTTTTTGCCCTTTTAAAAAACTAACTTTTCAAAATTACAAGTTTGCCCCTCTCTTCACATGTCCGTAACTTCCAAACCGTAGCTCCGTTTGACGCGTGCTTCGTGTCTACGAACTCGTGAGAACGAGGCCTTTCCAACGAACCTAAAGTCAAAACTAAAACTTTACTCGAACAAAAAGTCAACTTTTGCCCCAAGTTTAAAAGTCAAACTTAAAATTAGAAAACACTCAAAACGCTTTACTTCTCAAAATAAACTCCCAAAATTCTTTAAAAACTTTTCAAAACAAACTTAAAAAAGTACGGGGTCTTACAGAAGGCTCGTTAATAGAAGAGTTCATGCACCTATGTAGATAGTGTATAGAAGCATGTACCTAGTTGCTACTCAAACACCTACAGTGGAGCCACATGTATATATAGAAGCATGTACCTAACTGCTACTCAAACAACTATGGTATATACAGTAATACGAAGATGATTGATCAAAGGGGAGTGCTATTCATAATCCCACATCACAAAATCAGTTCAATTATTAGAATTTCAAATAGAAATTCACACATTCAAATCGATTTAAAAAGAAAATAAATGAATCAGTCATTCCAGATCAAACACAACAACTATTGAACTAGAAAATATGCATGGACATACCTCCTACATAACCAAATCAACCTGAGAAAAAATATGCCAAGTCCAGCTAGCTTCATAATGAACAGGATGAGCATAAAAGTGTCAAGCATATTAATTTGTAAAAACTTTTGAGGTATATAAACTAAAATTTCATGCAATCAGATTCTTGAAAACATGACATTGACCAATTAAGAATTCTCATCCTATATTAAGTTCAAGTCTTTCTCACAACAAGAAGTTAATTTGAATAATTTCCGATTATATTAAGTTTTTTCCAGCATGTTGTTTGGAAACAAAATTGGCTTAAAGAATGAAATAATTTATCTTCTAAAATTAACAATATTAAATTAGCATAGAAAACAATGACACATATCTACAGCTAATTCTGATTTTTTCTTAGATAAATTGTCATATCTAAGCTAGTTTGTACTGCTCGAGCACAAAAAAAATGTCATACACTATAAATGCTATGCATTGTGGCTGCTATCATCACTCACAAACACACATAGAGAGGCAGAAAGAGAGATTATTTTTAATGTTCTGGTTCACTATCACCATTTGTCCTCCCATTTATGACACCATTGACTTGAAATTCATATTATTTTTTTACCTCAATAGACTAAAAATATACCATTGTGCTAAACCTAATAGAGCTTCTACTTAGTGATTGGATAAAGATCATCAAAAGAACAAGACCATGAGGAATATCCATGTTTAATACAACTGATTTGCTTCTTCTTTTTATTGGTAATCTACATTTAAAGAACTATATCACAGCTCATTGCTACCTAGAGATGAAGACTCATTGCTACCTAGAGAAGATGCAGAAAAAATAATAATTAAAAGCTAGTACCACACCTTATCTGCAGGGAGAGTCTTCTCATCATCATCCATTTTATCGATATTGTTGCTCAACAGCAATGTCATGCAATTGATCTTTTCGAGATAAATATTGTCAATGAGGCCACCAACAGGTTTCTAGATTTCTTCTCTTCCTTAAACACGCCCAAATCGACCCTTAGTAATGAACAATGATACTAACCAAATCATTACTAAAAAAACTATTTTTAATAATATCACAGTTGAAAATTAAGCAAAAAAGTGAAGGGCTAGCGCTATTCTCATTTTAAATTAGTTGTGAAATAACTGTGACTATAAAATTAAGTTTTTAATATTCAACCATAAAATGTAAGCCCAAGTCAAAACACTTGCACTGATGGTAACAGATAAACAACACTCAATATTAGAAGTAGTAGTGAAATTTAAAGCCAAATGAAAAAGTAGAAATTTCTCATATTAAAGCTATCAATTGAATGCACAAAACTAGTGAATAAGATTTAGTCAAAAAGTAAGCACACCAAACATCATGTATGAACAAGCAAAAGAAAGCAAAGAAAAAAAGACAAGCACGCAACCATCTTTTGGGCTTTAACCATAAAAAGCTTTAATTCAACTTATATATTTGTTTTTGTTAGTTTTAGAAGTAATATAGGAATTGTTGGTTGTAAGTGTACTTAAAAAAGACTATAGAGTTATTGTTTGAAAGATGTAGGATAAGGTAATGACTTGGGTGTTAGAAAATACAAATGTACTTCCAATATTTTCCTAGAACATACCTCTTGATTTGAATCCAACTCATATCCATTCTTTGAAGCTGATGCTTTTGCAATGCCAGCAGATTCCTAGAGTTCAAAATGAATTACCATAGAGCTGATAGTTATAAATTATACTAAAAAGAGAAAACAAAAATACAAGTAAAATTATCTATGGAGCTCCTCTTACCAATACAGCTACACCAGTAATGAGAAGTGCAGTGGGAATCAAAGACAAGACATGACCAAAAGCTTTCGGAATATAAAATTTTGGAAGGCCCAGGGGTCTATCCCCTACCTAAACAGTCAATATCATTTATTAACTTACTATATATTAACCTAACTTGATGTAGAATTTTGCTGTTAAAAAGACACGCGTACATGAAAACAAAAGAATCATGCAAGAGGAAATAAATATTAAATAAGTAGAGGATGATATGTGGTTGATCAGTCGTCGCAACTCTCATTGAGGCATTTCAACAAACAATACACAAACAAAGTTCACAGTCTACATCAAAATCAAGACATGCCTACTTAGAAATTTCATAAAAAAAAAAAAGCAAATAGAGAGAAAAAGAGAGAGAAAGAGAGAGAGCAATCTGAACCTCCAAATCATCATATATAGTAATTATTTCAATTTTTTTTTAAAAGCTCTAAAAAGAAAAACTTCACTCACTAGTTGATTCGTTCGTTCACGGAGTTGCTTCACCAACAACAATGGTGTCGCCCGTCATTCGACCCAACCTCAACCACGATTTGAGCAGTGCCGATGATGCCGCCGATGGTAGAGAGAAGGAGATAACTAATTTTGGGTTTCAATGAGATCGAGAGCGCGATAGAGAGGTGCGATTGGCTGTTTTTGATCTTCCAATCAGATCTCATCTAGATCTTGTATAGATCTTTCTATGAGATCTAAGACTAGAAAGAGAGAGAGTTGAGGTGAGATGGAGCTGGAGAGATAGAGGAAGACAGTGAGAGGAATATGGCTAGGGCTTTTAGGAGAAGATAAAGAACAATGGTAGAGGAAAGAAAGAAGAGATAGAATTAGGAGATTCTAACGTGAAATAAAAATAGAGGAGAGAGAAAGCGTATCTTTTAAGTGGGAGGAGAGAGAGCATGTTTTTTTTTCTTTACTTCACTAACACAATGGTTTTTAATTAAGACTATTGTGTTTAATAATTTAGAAAAAAACCAAAACCAAATATAATTGGATATTATACCTTTATATAACGGTTTTCACAAAATTGATACGTAGTAAATTAAGATAACGGACAAAACACGAACCATTGTCTATTGACCGATGTCTATTAGCTTTTTTGTAATAGTGCTACAAAAAAAAATTTTTGCCTACGTCCTCTAGAGAGATCTTCGTTTTTCACTATGAGAATAAATAAGTACAAGATTACAATTGAACTAAATCACATAACCCAATCTCCAAATCCCTTGTACACCTTCTCTGAAAGTGTTTACCAAAAACCTTAGCTCTCTCACCCAAAATTAATTACCTAATCTTGATCTCACCAAACTAAATTGTGTGCCTCCCAAGAACCCTCAAGACTTGCTCTCTAAAATTCATATTCTTAGGGTTTTTAGAGCCTAAAGGTCTTATGATACACAATAAGTCTTCAGAAAACAAACCCAATTGAAGTAAGAAGCTTAAAATCTCCTAAAACTAGGAAAAAATACAGAGGACCACGGGTAGAACCGGTCCTCTACCCAGACAACCAGTCCTCCAAGAGCCTAGCAGCCAAAACCTATAGGACCGATTCCATGCCCATGGGACCAGTCCTCTGGGGCTTTTCTTCAAAAATCTTTTAGCCACTCCACCTGAACACAAACCTCCAAAAACACTTCCATGATCTCGAAACACCTCCAAATGAGAGCCAAAAACACAACTACATAGTGTTACCAATTCACTTATAGTATAACATGTGTACACTTTCATGGACTCAAGTTGAAAATTACATGTTACATAATTCATGTCATTAAGTCTTACAGTAGGTTGCAAATTTTGGTCAGCAAAGAAACTGGTGATGAAGGGAAGTTGATCATTGCAGAGTTGAAAAATTGAAGCAAAAAGGTATTTTGAAGACTTTAGTTGAATTTGGTAGAGGGTTGGGAATTTTCAAGACTGAGAGTTTTCAAGAAAAAGAGTTTCCAATATTGGGAATTTTCAAGAAAAGAAGATTGTCAAGATAGAAGTGTAGAAATCAGAACATAATTATAATTTCAAGATGAAGAAGTAATTAAGCAAGATGTGGAATTAATCGGAGTAGGGCTAATGCCTGAAAACAGAGATAATACGAAGAACAACTTGAGTTAGAACTGGATGAACACAGTCAATCGGAGTTGAAGGAGTGGAACAGTGGAAGTGTGTGTGTTACCCTTGTGAAGGCTCTGATACCATGTTAAATATTCAAAGAAAACTTGAGAGAAATTCAAATAACCAAGAAATTGAGGAATAGCTTTCATTCAATATGAAACTGATACATTCTACAGTAAGAGTTATGCTTTTATAGTCTGAACTATACAACTGACTCAATCAACAATACTAACTATACTTGTAACAGTAGACTTAATCATTCTGACAGCCTTTTAACAAAATCTTAAACAACTAATACAATGAGTACACAGACTAGGCTGACAGTTAATGTTGACATGTAATAGTTTTGATCATTAATTCAAGCTTATACACTAACATTATGAAGGATGAGTGATGGACACTTGATTTTGGATCTTAATCTGAGCATTTGTTTTAGAGCTAATTAAGATTATTTAAGAAATTTCCTTAAAAAGTAGAAATTGCATACATGTGGATGGTGTTCATATATTGAAGTTGATTTTATTTATAAATGATATATATGACATTATACATTTACCATAGAGGTTGATCATCTTAGTGTAATTTTGCTGACATATCTACTCAAGCATTATACATTTACCATACAAGTTAAGGATATAGCCTATAAGTTAGGTACATGGAGAGATGAATCACTATGCACTGATTCATTTTCATATGTGTCATCAACATTATTATTGTTCTCCACAGTTTGGCTGAAAGTCCCTGCTGAATGGTTGATCTGCATATCATTAGCATCAAGTGGAGCTCCTATGGATCAGCAGGTTCATGAGCAGCATCTACAGCATGTACTCTTGATTCTCTTCGCTTCAAATGATGTGAAGTGACATCTTTCTTGTCAAAATGCTTTGCTATTTCGACCACTATGGACCAAAATGAGCTCTCTGAACTGGTGGAGCTTCTCAAAGTAGGCCAATATGAGCACAGGAAGTGGTACATGTACATAAAAAGCGAAAACATGGAGGCCACACCTGCTATGATGAAGAGGCCTCCAAAGCTGTACACACCAAGACTTGGACCATTTGAAGAAATTTTGGCACTTTGATCCTCACAGGCTGCAGTTTGGCTTCCAAAGTAGCTGGATTGAATTTTATCCATCTTATTTTTATCTTGAGTGACACTCAAGATTGCCCTTGACATGTAGGAGACTAAAGGCGACCCTCTTGGGAAAGCCTGATATGTAAGAAAACATAAGAATTTAGCATATTAATGAATATAAAATTGATACAGTGCTGCAGAAAAGCTGCATGTACTTTTGTCTTATGGACTAATTTATCTAAAAGAATTAAGAGTAATGTTAAAGATTTGAACACATTTTCTTATCACATTAATTGCCCACAAGTACGATGCTTTAATTAATAGTTGCCAATAAAAATTGATGTAATAAGTGCACATCAAATCTCACATCATGTGAGCGTTAGCTAATATGATGCAATTACCATCTTTCATAGAATAATACAATCAAAGAAAAGAGGGAACTCACAAAGCCGAATCCATCAGTTTTGTAGGTTGGTCCGACCATGGTGTACTTAGAACAATTCTTTGAAAGGAAAACCTTAAGGTAAGGGATTTCATCAAAAATAGCAGCAACTCAACCATTGTTGTTTCCTTTGGATAGTGCATCATTATAGTCCTCAATTGTTTCATAAGGCATCAACTTGGACTCATCGAACTTTAAATTTTCAACCAAAAACCCATTAATAAAGGAATTATTTTGATATCCTACATAGTAACCATGCCTTTGGATCTCTCTTATATCAGTAAATGCAGGCTGCAATTTTTGCACTGTTAACATTGAGGCTAAGTTCTCAGTGTAACTTTGTGTCAGGATCAGTACCACGAAAACCCATATAATCAGCACTAGTCATTGACCAATTGTTCAGCACTCTCTCCCCTACAGCATTACAAAATTTAGCATTTTTAGTAAACATGCTTCACTAAGTATTTTCACAAGTTCTAATTTGTTATTTTGAAGAAAGAAAACTGTGTAAAAACAAAAATATGCTTTGCTGTGAGGACGAGAGAATTTACTGTGAGCAAAGACAAGGGTTGAAAAGGAGAACCAGAATATCATGCCAAGTTGTTCCTGTGGATGACCTCTAAACTCGGGGTTCACCCGATGTTCAAGAACCCATATCACAAAACCTGTAAATATGAAGGCTGCCCCAGTTGTCAACCAAAGATCCAAGCTTAGTGGCTGTAAGAAAATCCAAATATTGTTTCTTGCATTATCTTGCATCAAAACTACCATTGACACTCCTGATTATGAATAAGGCAATGTAAAATCTACATATAATGATCGATTGGCTACAATTGTTGTGTCTCCCACCACAGAATCATATTTCTGCATTTTAAGTGACAAAGTGAAAAGTAAGAGAAGATCATCATGAACTTATGGGGTAATTAATTTGAAACTAAGACTTGCCTGAAGTGTGATTTGGTAAAGAAGATTATCATAAGTCTCATTTGAGGGAAAAAATTCATATGGCAGGGGAAATGGTAGTTGATCTAGTGCAGCAAAGAACACATCAGCTGAGAATCCTGATATGCTGTTGTTCTTTTCAAATTTTAGGAATTCATTGAAACCTTGTTTCATTGGAACTCCAATCCTCAATTTCTTTGTTTCAGGCTGGACTGTAATATCTCCTGGCCAGATTGGTTGCTTGAGTATGCTCTTTAAATCTGATTTTGCTGCTTGATGACCTCTACTGTCATTCAGGTCTTGCAAAAGTCCTTTGTGTGGGTTAACCCAATACCCAATAATCCTTTCTTTTTCCCCTATCACATTGAATATCTCAAAGATTGAAGGTTCTAACTGTCCCTTGACCAAATTGAGATTCCCACTTAGGCTTTTAAATTTTGAACTCAGGATTGCCTCAAGCAGATTCTTACCCATGTCACTGGTTCCCAAGCTTGTAAGATTGACACTACTTGCAACCTTCTCCGCCGCCATAGCCAATGCCCAAATGGTGTCATACGCCCACAATCCAAAGAGGTTTATGCCATTATTATATGTCCATCTTAACTTGAATTCTTCAAGATCTTTTGACATTGGTAGATATGGCCTTACTCCCAATACACCTTGCATTGAATCCAATGCTTTCTAACCCACGGGATCTAACAAAGTCGATAACCCTTCTGTAACAATCCATGCATACCCTTCACTCATCATTCCTGCCTTTTTTGCTAGTACAAAGAATTTGGACCCAAATGAAGCAGTCATATGCACCAGAAATATTCTTGTTCGCATTGATTTCAACTTTTCAATCTTCTTAAGAATTTCAGAATCATTAGAAAATGGGGGAATGACAATTCTGTAAGATACTCGAGCATCAACCTCTTGGAAAGCATCTATCAAGTATGGAATTAAACCATTGCCATAATCTGTGTCTTCATAGATGAGAACAACTTCCAACCAACCATAAGCTCTGACAATGGCATCTATGGCTTGCACTTGAGCAGAGTCATCAAAGGCTGTCCGAATGAAAAATGGGCTGTGGGATGGACAAAGAGATGGACTTGTGGCAGAAAAGGAAATGATGGGAACTTGAGCCTCTCTTCCAAGCTCTATCACAAACTTTGCTTCTGCTGATCTTTGAGGTCCGATAATGGCGTGCACTTTCTCTTTCTTTATCATACGAAACGCTGCATATTCAATAGAGTGGTGAATGAATTTAATCATAAGAAAGATGAACTTACAAGGGAATGAACTCAATTAGATACAATGTTGACACACAGTTTCTTAATGCCTAAGCTACGACCACATTTTAGCACTATGCTTCAATCACTCACCAAAAATATAAGGCAGATGAAAAGATGTGTGCCTTACCTTCAAATGCTGCAGAAACAACATCATCTTTAGAATCCCAGGTGCGAAGAGAAAGCCTTGTTCGATAATGAACATGCTTTGCATAAAAATCCGAGAGTGCCATGGTCATACAACTCTCTGTTGAGAACTATTAGAGTACACAACTCTAATATTTAGATTGGTAGAGAGACATTACAAGTAAACAAATTACTTGTATTAAAGACACAAAATATTACAACACAGCCACTCACAAAGAAAAGCTCACAGCTTGGATTAGCTTGGATTAGCTTCCATTAGCTTAGATTACTTAGACTTGCTTAGATTAGCTTCCATTAGCTTATTATTACAAAGAAGGTGTCTCCTCCTATTTATAGGCTTTGAGGAGGTTAATCCAATGGTTAGAAGCTAGGGGTGGTTCTAGAATCTACTTACAAGCTTCTAGAATACTTCTAGAGTATTCCATGTTCTAAGAAGTTCTACACCTTTCTTAAATATTTCTACATTTCTCTAGAAGTCTCCAGAATGTCATGGATAAATCTACTTGTGTCTTGAAAGCTCCATAAGACTCTAGAAGGCTCTGGAGAACTCTTGAATATCCTTGAACACTCTGGACTTCTCTTGAATCCTCTGGATTTCTCTAGAGAATTCCTGGAACGTCCTGGAAGATTCTAGAACATTCTGGAAGCTCTCAATAGCTATACTTCTCTAGTTTATTCTAGAGAATTCTCAAATGGGCTGGGGTTGATATATTTAACACTCTCTGCCATTGCTCCAACTGAGGAATTTCGATTAAGAACTACCCCAACTGGTACTTGTATCACCTCCTTCGTAATCGAACGCTCAATCTCAGCAAGGATGACCAAGAAAATGAAGAAGTAATAGAGAAGGTGCTTCTGGTTTGCCATTGTCAAGTCTGCTAGGATTGGTCTCATGTGCTCTCAGCCTCTCACATATATATTTGAATTACTTAACTTTTCTCCTCTCTTTTTTCTTTTCTTTTTGTGTTTAGCAAGGAACCTTCATATTCGAAGCTATCTTCAACAGCTGCAAGGAAGTCTATGCCTCATGCTTCTTAGGGTCTACACTCATAAATGTTGATACAGATTGCATCACATAATGACTCCAAGGAAGTCTATGCCTCATTCTAAATATGGGCCCTGCTCTGTGAACTAGACAGAACACTCTGTTCCTTGCAACTGCAGGAACTACAGGAACTGCAGAATTCTAAGGTACAGACAAGAGGAAAAATTGACACATTTTGGATTGCCAACACCAACATCAACATGACCACTATCACCAAGTCTTGCCAACAATAATGCTACACTTACCACATTTTTATACCACAATTTCATACTAGGTTTATCTTATACAACTCATGTGATCACAAAGGATTTTTGATCTGTTCTTTATGGTGTTCTTGTTGAGCATTATGAATTAGTCCAAGTGGGAGAATGTAAGAATTCTTAATGAACTAATCACCTTGTATTAGGATACAACAAGTCATCATATATTTCAGTCCAAGAAAGAGTTGCAACAAGTCATCATATAATTCTTTATGAACTAATCCGGATGTTACTTGTCATATTGTGATTCTGTTTTGACAAGTAATAAGGGCCTATTACGTAGGATAATTGAAATCCTAATTGAACATTGATAAGAAGTTATTATTCTAGTAAGTGTTTGGTTAGAGGTACTTGAGGTACAAGTAAACACCTTTATGGGAGGACTATAATCTCAACACCACTATATAATTAAGGGCAAGTCCCTGCTCTCACAATTAACCCTCAAATATTCTCAGCCCCATATTAAGTTGCAATAAGGATTGTAAAGAGGAGAAGACTTGTTCACTATGGCATCTTGTAAGTGTTCTTGATTTTCATTAACTTTTCAATTAATCTTGTTGGTTATGTTTCTTGATGTATATGATCTACAGAAAATTATGTGTTTACAACACGCACTTAACACTAGAAGTTGCTGGACATGAGTCCAGCAACCCGCTTTTTTTTTTTTAAGTTTTACTTTATTTTATATTATTATTTAAAAAAAACATATATATTAATATAATTAAAATGATAAGCATAATCACAAAATAATTATATTAACAAAATTTTAGGTTATTACAGCCTTGTTGTCAAGGTTAAGTGCATCCAGGCCGCCATTAATGAATCCAAACCACCATTAATGAATCGAGCAAGTGGAAAGTGTAAACATACTATACATAAATATTTTGAATCTAGCTTAGTTCTGCCTTTGTGCAACTGTCTTGATACATTTTTCTCGCAAACAAAATTACCTGGCCGGCCTTCACAGAAAATTGATTCGACTTAAAATTAACATATAGATCACCATCAAGCTAGGGATGCACATATATTTAATAATCCTATATACGAGAGGTATGTTATGCATTAGGTAAAAAAAAAAAAAGATTTTCTTATTATCGATGGATATATTATATATATTTTATGTTATAACTTGACTTAGTATCTGATGAGAGATATAATTGGTTAGGATTATGTTAGCTAATTAGATATTAATTGCAATTAAACTTTTTGTTTTGGTATATTGACAATATATATTGCAAACTTACATGTATTATGTATATACATATTTCATGATATGTAGAGGAGAAGGTGGTGAACAACTGGACAAGATTTGTGGTGACCATATGGATTTTTGTGGTACTCTTCCTAACACAGAGTTACACGAGCTTAGCCTCAATGAGGTTGCAATCAGCAGTTGTTGATCGTAAACGAGCTCAGACGAAATGGTGATTATGTTGGATACCACAAAGATTCCTTTCTAAGGGGGCTTTTAAAAACCCAGTTAAACTTTGATGAGAAAATGCTAATGAATTATACTTCCCCATAGGAATTTCATTAAGCATTCTCCAGTGGAAGCAAAAATGGTGGAGTTGATGCTATCTTTGATGAAATCCCCTATATATAGCTCTTCATGTACGTCTCAGTATTGCTCAAGATATATAGTTGTTGGACCAACCTACAAAACTGATGGATTTGGCTTTGTGAGTCTCTCTCCTTTGGATATGCATGCATGAATGAAATTTTTGAATATCGAATCAATAAATATATTTATTATATGCTCAAATGTTACACACACTCAAGCACACAGATGAATAATTACTTAATTACACTGTGATACTCTAAATCGAATACATCGGTAATCCGTTAGGTAAGATAATTATGATCTAGGACTCCACAAGTCAGCTTCATGCATGAAACCTTGGGTCGTTACACATGCACTTCATGGAAACTATGCACTTGATTTCATAAAGTACTTATGTGTGTGTGAGTTTGTGTTATTTAAGTCTGGAACTCATACTTATATTTTTGGGTCCCGTTATTTAGACCCAATTTTTTTATCAATATCTCCAACACACTTTATATACCCAATTAAAAGTTTGAAATCACAAAAATTCATTAGTATACCCAACAAGTTTTTTCCAAATTAAACTCAATACCACATCCAACCTATTCTACTTTCCATACCCAACATAAACGTTCCATTTTTACCACCACCACCACCACCACTGAATCAATACCACACCCCGTCAAATCATTTATGAATCAAATCTTAGATTTAGAGATTAAAATGTTATTTGTTGTATAATTCGAGTTTAGCATTCTATCATAATCGTGTAATGTCGAATTTGAATAAAATAAAGAGGGAACTTGAAAAAAAAAAAAATTTTGGGTTATATTTGGTATTGTTTCACCGAACATCTATAAGAATGTTCAGTGTTACATGGCCGAACATGTGTAAGGAGGTTCAGTGCAACAACGTCAAACATTATTTTTTTAAAATTTTTTAGAACACTAAGCAATGTTTTCGGTAGGTTTGAACAACTCATTTGAAGGAATAATGAAATAAAGCTTTTTTATGTTAAATCTTGAAGGAATATGATGAAAATAACTCGTTGGAAGACTCGATCACAAATTCCGATTTGAGCATCCATCCATCAATATTACACTTGTGCACATCAATATTGTAGTGGGATTAGGGTTTTGTTAGAGAGTACAGCGAAGAATGTGAATCGATAATTGAATAATTGATGATGCTGGGCAATCTTGAATGTGACTCAAGGTTATATAGAAGTGGGAAAACTGCCGAGCAATATTCTACACAAAACCAAATGTCAAGACCCAAGTTCCACATTATCTTCAGAAAGTCCAAGTCTAAGCGAGTACAGCTTTGGAGACCTCTTCATCAACACAGCAATAATTTCAGTTTGTTCATGCTTGATATATATCTTTCATTTCCTCTAAAAACACTGGCCTGCTTTGAATTCCATCCGTCCAGAGTCATCTCTCTTGTCCAAAATTGAAAGAATGGCAAAGTATTTTGACCGAAAAGATGGCGGCTATCCCAAGCAACTCATGGGAATGCTTCTCCAATATATAACAAATGCTAGAGGAGATCAATTGCTTCACCTGATGATGGGGAAAACTTGCTGA
>QANT01003270.1:0-14748 GCA_003254885.1 Purshia tridentata | reverse complement strand
TAATTTTTAAAATTAATTCATATTAATTATCTTAAATTTAAGAGATAATATGAGTCAAAATTTAAAAAAGTCTATTTTTTGGACCTCAGTCTAAAAAATTGGATTTAAGTCTTAATTTAAATTTCTATAAGGTTTTAATCTGAATGACTCTTCAAAATTGGACTTATTTCTAATTATTCCTTCATTAAATGATAGACTTTTATGGACTTTGGAGTATAAACTATGTTATACCAAAGTTAATAATTCTCCAGCAGATTTCAAATATATTTTTTATTTTTATTCAAAAATTAATAAAATATAAAACAAAAAATGGGATTTATATTTCATTAGCACCAAAGCCCACCTCCTAATTAACATTAACTTTTTATAGGTACTTTCATAATTAATACCCACAGTTTAATCAAGAGTATATATATAAATATGTATATAAGTTATTAACAGAGAGATAAAAAAGTTATAGCTATACTTGATGAAAGTTTGAAAATCACATCCTTAGAAAAGGAAAAAAAAATTGGAAAATCACATGGGTGATCAGAATTAAGACAATACTTTGTATTGCAATCATATTGGAGCTAATAAGCCAATGAATTGTAATTGCTCCTCTGATTGCTTCTCCATAAACATATATATATATATATATATATAATTTGATTATTTGAAATGATCCTGCACGTACAAAATAATGGTGTTTGCTATATATATATATATTGCGGCATTTCCATTTATGGTCCTATTTTTGGAGAAAATTATAGTCCAACATTATATATTATAATATATAATGATAAAGTTAGTATAATCTCTGAATTGGGATTGAATGGAAAAAATTATTATTTTTTATTTGTTACTAATTTGTCCGTTTTATAAGTTTTATTATAACTATATATGTTAGTCAAACTGTTAGTTGAAGCAATAATTGATGGTTTGGCTTTCTAAAGCCTTCTACAACAATGAAAGCCAATACCCAATACCCAAAATTGTTTTGAGTATTAAATAATGTCCATTTTCAAAATAGAATTAATAGAATTAGAACATTAAAGAGTTTTATAAATCTTTCNAACATTAAAAAGTTTTATAAATCTTTCAAAATAATTGAAATGAAGGTCTGTATGGAGTCTATGAAGATTTATATGGAGTCTGTGAAAGTCTATATGGAGTCTGTGAAAAATCTATATGGAGTCTGTAAAAGTCGTTAAAAATCTATAAACTTTGCAAAAGTCAATGACTTTTAAAAATTCTGCAAAAGTCCATTAAAATCCTAATTGAATACACCCCCTTAATGTTTAGGTAACATCAACCCACCCACAACTATAAATTATTTTCAGGTAACATATTTCACTCACAACTCAAAAAAGCTTCAACACTATATAAATAATTACAATTTTCACTAATAGTTTAAGTTTTCATTGCAGTTTCAGTTTCAGTTTTTTTTTTCCTAAGATATAATAATATAATTAAATATTGAATTTTAGTTTCAGTTTCAATTAACAAATTAAAAAAGTTGCAGTTTCAGTTTCATTTTTCAATTTCAATTTCAGTTTTAATTTCATTTTTTATATTAATGTAATTTTTTCAACTTTTATGTTTCAGTTTCAGTTAACAAATTTTAAAATCGCAGTTTCGGTTTCATTTTGCAATTTCAGTTTCAGTTTCAATTTTACTTTTCATGTTTCAGTTTCAGTTTCAGTTTTAACTTTCATGTTTTAGTTTTAGTTTCAACTTTCATGTTTCAGTTTCAGTTTCAATTTCATGTTTCAGTTTCAGTTTCAGTTAACAAATTTTAAAACGCAGTTTCAATTTCATTTTGCAATTTCAGTTTCAGTTTCAATTTTACCTTTCATGTTTCAATTTCAATTTCAACTTTCATGTTTCAGTTTCAATTTCAACTTTCATGTTTCAGTTTCAGTTTCAATTTCATGTTTCAATTTCAGTTTTAGTTTTAGTTTTAGTTTTAACTTTCATGTTTCAGTTTAAATTAATAAATTAAAAAGTCTGCAATTTTTGTTTTATTTTACAATTTCAATTCACTTTGTATTCTCATTTTACAATTTTTGTTCACAATTTAGTTTGTATTTTTAATTTACAATTTCAATTTGCATTTTAAAGTTAAATCACTCTAAAAATAATAATAAAATAGATGGTAGTATCAACGATTTTAGTCATAATTAGATAAGTACAATATAAATAAAAAAATATATATAAATTTTTTCCTTGGGGCCACGGGAGAATGGTATTAAAGCAACAATAAACAATTTAATATTAAATAAGACACGGCATATATTTCACCCATCCATAGGTATAGAATGGTTTAGATTAAGTGGGGTTTACTTAATATTAATAGGGCTGGGCAAATGAATAAAGAAGTGAGTGCGTGGACAGTCATGGCTTAAGAGCTAGAGAAAGAGAAGTTGGAGGTGATGATGATTAATGAGTATATAAATTAATAAAGATAAAAAATTATTAAAATAATGATAGTTACCTTATTGTTAAATTTCATTATTTGGTGTACTAGAGACTAAATAGGATGCAAAATATGCATCTTACAGTAATTATCTCAAGCTTTAATGTATTATTTTATAGGCTTATTATCTATTTTACCCCTTGTAATTACATACTTGTTTTACTTTACCTCCTGTGACGTATTTTGACTCACTTTACTCTGCACAACTCAATTCCGTGTCTCACTTTACCCTTTTTTGTAACTTCAATTAGCCAATCCGTTAAAATTGATGATGTGGCATCAACATTTTCGTCTTATTCATTTGGACAAAAAATCAATTAAAAAGTAATTTTTTTACAAACTCTTTAATTTAATTAAAACTTAAACATTAAAAAAAATTAAAATTTGAANAAAAAAAAAAAAAAACCCAACCTTTACAGCCTCCTTCCCCCTTCCCCCTTCTCAATCCTAATCACCAACCTAGCCCCTACCCCGCCACCACCCACCCCAAACCACCATCTTCTTCTTCATCATCCACGTGGTAGGGTCTCTGGAGGTTGTCCAAGCCCAAGAATCGACCTAAGTGGCCCGAATTGGAGCGATCGAGGACTCGGAAAAGATTGCCCAAGCGGCCGTACTCCTCCTCGGCTTTCACGAGAAGCTTCTTGAAGATGGGGTGGTTCAGGTACGATGCGCACACCACGTGGGGCCTACAACTGCTGCTGACGCAAACGGCCACGTGTCCAGCTAGGACGTCACGTGTGGCGCCTGTGATGCGCGCCTTCTTGTGCCAGAGCTGGAGCATCTAGCGGAGCCTGACGATGTGGCGAAGTTTATTGCATTTGTTGATTCCCGGTGGTGGCACATGGCACTGGTTTAGTGGCGAGGCTGGGTTGTCCAGAGCTGGAGCATCTAGCGGAGCCTGACGATGTAGCGAAGTTTATTGCATTTGTTGATTCCCAGTGGTGGCACATGGCACTGGTTTAGTGGCGAGGCTGGGTTGGGGATAGGGATCGAGAAGGGGGAAGAAGAAAGGGGGAAGGAGGAAGGAGGAAGGGGCTGCTGGGTTTGGTTTTTTTTTTCAAATTTTAATTTTTTTTAATGTTTAAGTTTTAATTAAATTAAAGAGTTTGTAAAAAAATTACTTTTAAATTGATTTTTTGTCCAAATGAATAAAAAGACAAAAATGCCCATACCACGTTATCAATTTTAACGGATTGACTAATGGAATTGACGGAAAAGGGTAAAGTGAGACAGAGAGTTGACTTATGGGGGGTAAAGTGAGACAAAATACGTTACAAAGAGTAAAGTAAGACAACTATGTAATTACAAGGTTTAAAACAGATAATAAGCCTATTTTATATTTTAATAAATATGGTGTGTGTAAACATAATTGTATTATTTACATATTTATTCCTTAAAACTATTGTTTGATCTCATTTTACCCTCTTAAAGTTTATTTTTTCAATTTGCTCCATATAAGTTTCTCACATATCTCACATACCGGAAACCATCAATGCATCAATTCTACTGTCATCATTTTATCCTCTGCCACATATATAGATGATACGTCAACAATTAAAACGGTAGAATTGATTGGATTGACGGTTTAAATCAGATTATATGAGACATATAGAAAATATAAAGGGATATATAAATGGATAAAGTGAGACAATAAACTTTAAGGGGGTGAAGTGATCAGACGAAACTATAGTTTCATTATAAATGTGCAAATAAGCCAAAATAATTTGAGGTTTTATATAGATTGAAAATACACTTAAATGATTATACTTATATTTATATAAGTTCAAAGTCAAAAATGAAAAATACATACTTATAAAATTCTAATCATGCACGTATAGGTCTCCAAATAAATATGGTTAAAATCCAATGCGAATCTGATATGGCTTAAGTATATACTAATTAGATATGGATTAATAAAATGTTGAATTTGATAGTCCGAATATGATCGGAATTCGATAATTCGATTATAATTAAATGGATCTGGATTGGATATAGGTAACTTCAATCCAAAACCTCTCTATTTTATAGTCTAGTTGTAGCATACAACCATGTCTGACATTGCCAAATGAGTATACCATAGTGAAAAATTAAGTAATGGTCAAAATGTAGGATCAAGTATCCTCGACTTTAATCTTGAATCTCAACCGACCAGCTTCTAGCTAGTATAAATCTAATGGTGTGGGATTAAAAGAGGAAATTGATTCAGAACACCTTTTTGGTGTGTATGCATATTCGTGCATTTATAATTTTGGATTTAAATTTGTACGTAATATATGGCTAGAATTGAAACAAGTGAAACAATTAGAAATTTCCAATTGTAATGAATTTTAAAAACTATTTGTAACACACTAATACCAAATTCCCAAAAAGAGCTAAGATTATGGATTATATATGATCTAATTTAAATTTTGAGAGCGTGGTATGTTGGATCCCATTATCCAGGTGACGTTTGCAGCCGAATAGGGGCAAAAGCTCCACATCATGCACAACGGTCCATAATTTGTCGTATCACATGTGTGTTAAACACATGATGAACATTAATTATCAACTTAACTTCATGTATAAATGTGTAAGCTTCGTGGAGTTGGGCCCAATTCCTTATTTCATTGTTATTGACTTTTCATGAATATTTAGACCTGGAATAAGACAGATGTACGTACTGAAGGTTACATTGAGATAGAAAGTACATATATAATGAAGACAAGAAAAGTGTAGGTAAGATGGGAATGATGCATGCACCTACCACAGAGCTTTTTTCCTACAAAAAGAAAAAGTGGAGAGAATACGAAAATAGAAATAGACTAAACGTAGTGCTACGTTTTGGAGTAAGTGTACAGTTACCTAATCTCTCCTTTTATATTCTTTTTCATACGAGAGAAGCATCCTACCTTACTAATAAATTGTTAACATCCAACCTTACCACATAAATGGTTGAAGTGACCAAGCTCTATTCAACACATATATTTAGGGACAATATTGTGTATGGTAATTGTATCACTTAGAAACAACTATATATGTTAATTGGCCCCCAAAGTTCATATGCTGATTAAGCTCCTCCATTGAGGCTAACTCAGGGACTGAGAAAATTAAATGCATTTTTCTTGTAGTGATGGCTTGTTTTGATCTCCTAATTAATGTACCATATATGCATAATAATCCTTTAATAAATTAATCTTAGAGTACTCTTAAACACAATTTTCCACCCTAAACCAAAACTGAACATTAATTTGGTGATCGTTACATGTACCCATAAATCCTAAAATACTTGAACTCGGACATAATGTCATCAAAGAAGCTAGAAGTGGCCTATTACAATTTTGTTACCCAAAACTTTTATGCTACGAATATTGGCAACAAAATTGGTTTTATAAAACAAAAATTTAACTAATTATGACATAGAGCCAGAAATAATACAGGATTAATATATACGTAATATAACCTCCATTTTAGACATGTGCAGGATGTGAAACTCTTGTTAGTCATAAAGATTCCGTTTTGGTTGATGAAGGCAACAAACACAGCAATAATATTACTATTTTTTGAAATTAAATATGGTTTGGACTGTGAAACACGTGTTGGTCCACAGGCCGGTCAGAGCTATTTCAAATGCGTAAGGAATAATCAGATGCCATTGTGTTTCAAAGTCCACAATAACATTTTTCTTTGTTTTTTACGTTTTATTTATTGAAAATTATTCATTTCGCTGTACTTTGTTTTTTGTTTTTCATGGATATTTATTATATATATATAATGCATTTGCATTTGCATGTGCAATGTTTTTTTCTTTTTCTTCCTTAATAAGCACGTACAGTTTTATGCTATATAAAAAATGTACTAGCAACGTACATATATACATTATAAAATGAGCAAGTGCTATTATTTATGTTTGAATATTTATAACATATGTTATTCATGGACCTCATGGTGTACCTTTATTCCTTAATTTCCAAGTTTACTTCTTGGTTTCAATACCATTATAAGAGCATTTGACTTTACAAGGTGGTTGGATAAATTAAAATTTATTTTGGAAAGTTTTAAGTTAAACTACTCTTCACCATTTAAGCTAAATTTAGCAAATCAAGAAAACTTTAGATGATCTACTCTTAATTAATAATTAACTTAGTGCATGGCATGAATGGTTAATTATAGCTAGTTGTTTAACGCTTGGTTTTGATTTAACTTAATGATATTAGAACTTGCTTAAGTTGAACAATCCTGGATTGGTATAGATTTTATTGTGATCGAGTCTCATTTCAATTAATGGTTTTGTATAGTCGTTCATCCACGCCTGTATACAAGAAGTTTTTTAGTTATGTAAATAGTTAAAGATTATATATATTTTGCTAATTAATTATAAACTGTTAATCTAAATAACACATTCAATTAAGTATTTAGAAGATTGAGAGTATGATTATGCCAAACTGTCTAATGAAGTTTTTTTTTTTTTTAATTTCTAGTTGTGAATTATTTTATAAGAATCAGATCTCTAGATGATTCACACATGAATATTATATCTATAGGAGGAAAAAAAAACGCAGGCCAATGGCCAATTTTCAGACACTGGTGTACGGTGGCTTGCTAGCTAGTCCCCCAAGTGCAAGGTAAAGTGAATATTTATTAAACCTTGAGGATCTTGAAAATAGTTATAAAATATTAATCAGATATTTATTTAGTCATTTACAGCTAGCTAGATTCTTGATGCAAATTGAGATTATTAAAACCATAAGATATAAATTGAAAGAAGTAATCAAATCTTATACAGATCCTCAGCGTAAATTTGACTAATCCCATAGAAATTAGCTAAATAAAGTCTTCTTTTGTGCTGGTAATTAAGAGTAGGTTTCTCTATATATATAAATAATATAATTGATGTTAATTGCAAAACTTTGAATTAATGCAAGCCAACTCTTTTATAAACACTTTTATGATGATTCACTTTATTTTTATGAATATTTTCTAGTAACCTATTATATGCTAATAAGTCTAATATATAGGGCTGGCCGTTGTTCGAGTTAAGGGTCGTTGGACCCTGGGCGTGAAGATGAGAGGCGGTGAAGGTGCTGTGTCGGGTGAGTAGAGTGAGACCGGAAGTGTTTGGTTGCATGTTTAAGAAATTTAAAGAGTGATTGGCTGCATGCTTAAAATATGCTAAGTGTAACATGTGATTTTATTTTATTGGCCCACGTCATTCCTTACGACAAGCAAGTACTGAGGGCCTTAGAACCCAAGTTCCTCCCTAATTGTTATCCATACATAATATCTATTATTAATTAATTAATTAATGTTAAAAAAATTAATAAAAAACAAGTTCAAAAAGAAATTTAAAGAAATAAAAAAATATTGTAAATTAAAACTTTAAGGGTAGATTTGGAAATATAAAATGAAAAATATAATAAAAACATTTTAAAAAACATAAAAAGTGCAAATGGAAAAAAGTGAAGTTCGAAAATTGCCTCCCAATATATATTATATTAATCCATTACAATTACGTGGTTTTACAATTAGTAACACATTAATGCTCGATCATATATCCTGTCATGCTTATATAGATTCATGGTCATTTGGATGTTTTCTTATTCTAATTTATGTGATTCTTCATTCCAGTTCTTCATTCTTCGCTAGATATATAATGTGACCCGCCAGTAATATTTAATGAATTAAACTTAGTGCCATTCTCACATGGTAAAAAAATTTGGTAAATAATTTAATAATTATAGTAATATTTTATCTTCTGAAAGAATTAATATACGTAACAAGTTGATGAGGCTAAAGTGGTCAATGTCATGTACTTTATGACGGTGGCCGGTGGACTTTGATCAACCTCCATGGGTGGCTAGATGCTTCAAGAAGATTGGACCAAGACTTATTCCATCTTGTTTGTTTGTTCGGGCTTTTACTTCCAACATAAACAGAAAAACAAAAGGTCAAACACTAGTACGTGCGTTCTCATTGTGCAAATTAGCCACCCCTAAATGATTTTGCTAATAATCCAATTAACATAAAATTTGTAAAACAAAAAATAGTCATTCAAAAATTGAAATTTCTGCAGAAATTAAAACAATCTTATATGAAAAACTCGAAAATGGATGTATATCTTATTTAATCAAGAAAATAAGTTAAATTTTTATTTTTATTTTTTTTAAAAAAGATGTTTTCCAATTCGTTAGGCCTCAATTGCATTGTGCATGTTCATTGAATTATTGTTGGTAAGAATGTAATTAATCTTCTAGTTAATTTTTTGTTCTTTAGTTAAACATAAATAAGGCCCCGATTATATAAGTTGTATATGCATGACCAAGGGTTCTTGATCGATTTAATGACCCATTTTATGCGTGTGTCTATATATAGCCCACCTCTTTTTTTATTATTTTTCTTATGCATGTGTCAATTAAACCACGAAAAGATTATTATTTAACAATTTAATGATACCACTTTTTCAAACTTGAGTGACTTGAAGGTACGTTTCAAGAAGAAATTACTATATATAGACCGATAATTTATCGTATGCTTTGCTGATTCAAGCAGGTTGTCGATTAAATATTTCTTTTTCTTTTTTATTATCCTATCATCCATCTACCAAGAACAACATGAAAACTTTTGAATTTTGTTTCGAATTTCTTAAATAATTTTATTTAAAGAATTTTTTATGAGACCTATTTCATTTATATAAATTTTAACGAATTATCTATTTTTTAATTTAAAAAATTCTAAAATGAAAAGACATGTATAGACATATCATATCACAGAGACATAGACAACTAAATAAAACAGATGAGGGGGTTTTGCTGGGCATTCAAATGTATACGTCTTTCTCCATCTCAAAAAGAAATTCAAGTGTAAATCATATTGTAAAGTTCTCGATCCTGGCCTCTTTGAAGATTTTTGGGAGTCTGTGTAGGCCTCGTTTTGTTGGTGCTTTAGGTTGTTGTTTGGACTTTGGGGTCCCTGACCCCAAGTCAACCAAAAAAAAAAAAAGAGAAAAAAAGTCTCCATATTCATATGTTCTTTTGCAATTATGAATGCGACAATACGTGCTATTTTGTTCACAATCTGACACGTGGTTATAGTTTTTCAAGGAAGCATGCAAGAATGTGAATCAATGCTTTTCACAGACGTACTTGATTGTCTTTCATTTGTGCCCTTCTGTCAACCCAACAAGAGAAATCAACTGACACGCCACAGATCAACTTATAGAGTCTGAGATATCACACCAACCAGTTTTATTTTGCTGTACCCAAATTTGTGTAACAGAGGAGATGTGTATGCATGCATGAAAGCTGCTTGTCAAAGATGAATTTGTCTTTTTTATCTTTTTTATCTTTTTTTTTCTTCAAAAAAAAAAGATAAAAGAAAGCAACGAGTACGTAGTATATATGCTTCTTATCCGATAAATCAAATTTTTCCTTTTTTATGCATGCCATGCCGATTAGTTTTTACTCCTTGTTTTTTGTTCAACTTTGCGAAGTTTTCATACTTTTTGCGATGGGAAAAAGTTAATTTGTCCTTCATAGATATGCATGTATACATATTTCTTGTCTATTTCACGTGATAAGTGATAGAAATAAACACTACAACGTACTGTGATATTTAGGTTTATATTTACTCTTTTAAAATCTGTGAAATAATTTATTCATAGTGTAATGGCCAGATGGAAGATTGATTCATACTTCAGTACGTTAGCTATATATAACTTCACCAAATTAATTATATGATATGACATATTGAAGTATATTGGTATTTGTTGTTTGTTAAGGATTGGACATACTTTTATTTATTTAATACTATATATATATATACATATATATATATAATACATCAGATAACCAAGTTTGGGTCATTTTCGATTCATATTTAAAAATCAATAATGCTAGAAGATTCGTTGAAAATAAGTAAATATAAACATATTCTTGGCTAGAATGCGTTGTCTAATTACCATCATGTACTGTGTACAAGACTGGTTTAAATGTTTATACTTTACCTTTATATATAGTTAATTTTCAATTTAAAATTTGATTCAAAGATTTAATTTGGGTGGTACATGATTGCTTTTAAGGTGATGTATAGTAATTAATTTTAATCCTTTTTTTTCAATTACAAGAGAGGGAAAATGTTTGAATTTGGATGTGTAAAGGAAAGTTTTTGTCCTCGGTCAACTAGGCCAATTCAAATTCACGTATTAATTTTGATCGTTAAATTAGTTGATTATGTGACAAAATGAGTCAGTTTTACACAAAACAAATCCATATTCTAAATTATGTGTTTGCTTACTGATAAATAAACATTCAATCATGATTCACGAGTCATGACACGTGATTAATAAAGCGCTGAAATTTCATACAAAGGCAGAAATTAGTAGTGAAGCTATGTAATATTTTAATATTAAGTTATTATAACATGGTCTTATAGATATGCATGCTTTTGTTATGCCTTTTGAAGAATGCGCATATATATAAACTATACGTACGATCATATAGGTACATCTCTGTATCCTCAAAAGGATCATAACCATTCACTACAACAAAGGCTCAGAAAACCTCAGCAACACAATCACGTTTATATATATTACATACAGTATATATAAAAAATATATGGACTATGATTTTGCTCTTTTGGAGTCCATTCACCAACATCTTCTCGATAATAATCATTTTCACACTCTAACCAGTACTTTTCCACCACCAATGGATCACCCGGGTCCACTCTTCTTGGCCCAGAATTGGACCGACTCTGATGACATGGTGGGTGAGTCTTCTAACTCTGGATGGAGTTCACTGGAGGAAAAGGATGCCGTTGCACCAATACCGATTAAGTGGGAGGCACCAGAGGTGGTAAATCAACCTGCCGTGGCGGCGCGTGATGTTCACGCAGTGTCCAAAGGGAGGCAGAATTACAGGGGAGTGCGGCGGAGGCCGTGGGGGAAGTACGCGGCAGAGATTAGGGACCCAGCTAAGAACGGTGCCAGGGCGTGGCTCGGGACTTACGAGACGGCTGAGGATGCGGCTTTGGCTTATGACCGAGCGGCGTTTAAGATACGCGGCTCCAAGGCTCTTCTCAATTTTCCGCACCTCATTGGCTCAGGTGCAGCCGAGCCGGTTAGAGTGGCTCAGAAGCGGCGCGCTGCGGAGTGTTGTAATTCGTTGTTGTCGTCGTCGAATGGTGGTAACTCGCCGAAAGCTAAGAGGAGGAGTGCGGTTGGGTCGGTGGCTGAAGCTGAGTCGAGTAAAGGGAGCCGAGTGATGGCGTTAAATGGTAGTAACCTGCAGGCGTTCTCATGACCTATTGTGGGTTTATTTTTTATTTTTTATTTTGAGTCAGAGTATTATTGTAGAAATTGATCATTTGAATAAACAATTAATTGATGATATTCCTCTCTGCAATATTGAAGAGAACTTAAATTTAAATCTAACTTCTTCAAATAGTAATAATAAATATTGAGACATTTTTCCCTCATGAACTTCATTAGGCCAACTGTAAGTGACATGAAGAAGAAGCGCGCTGGGTAAAACAAAATAAAATTTATGGTCTATTTGGGTGGAAAATTTTAAAATGAAGGATTTTAATTTCATCAACTCAAGATTCCGGACCAACCCGTGCCAAACCACGACAAAGACCTTAACCATACACCTTGCATATTGGAACCCGAATTCACACATCAAATTATAGAGTATAGACCTTAGACTTTGAAACACAGCTAGCTTAGTAACATAAACTATGTAATTTGAATTGAAAGTCCGAATTTGCGTCCTTCAACTTGAGACTAGCTCGAACATAGACTTGTTACTTAGACCTATACATGAACTTGAGAGTTTGGATCCTAAATTTGAGACTCAAATTTGGATCGAGAATTTGGAACCAAGTGACTATCAGCTCAAAGATCTAGACTCGAGTTTGAAACTTAGATGTTTTACCTATATTGATAAACAGCCAAATATGGTTTGATATTAATGGAATTTTTTTAATTGCATGCTAATAAAATTTTTTTTCTTAAGATTTTTTTTTTAAAAAAATTCAAACAAGGAAAAAGTAAGCAAAGGACAAAACATGCCCTAGCTAGCACGTTTCTTTTTATTTTTAAATTTTTCATGAATTCTATTATTTTCATCTTTATGTTATATTTTCTCACCTATCTCCATCCTCAATATGAAGAAGTAATAATCCTCTCTCTCCACCCCCATATTCTTAAAATACCCCTTACTAGAAAACACTATTCTCACCCCTCTCTTCCTCTTTCTAATAAATCCTAACACTACTCCTTTGTCATTCAATATAAGGTCTGGATAACAAAGTTCTCACCCACAATAAACTTGATCAAACATTAATTCTATGTGCATGTTGTTGGGATCAACCCGCCAA
Organism: Purshia tridentata; assembly: GCA_003254885.1. Classification (NCBI taxonomy): domain Eukaryota; kingdom Viridiplantae; phylum Streptophyta; class Magnoliopsida; order Rosales; family Rosaceae; genus Purshia; species Purshia tridentata. The sequence goes on along the minus strand of QANT01003270.1, from coordinate 1,934 downwards.
GGTCAAAGACAATTAAGACCGTTGTATTACCATTAAAGCCAATCAGCCATTGCCCAGCTTTACTTTTTGGCCAAAATACACTTTTGGTCTATGTAATTTAACTAATTAAACTTCCACTTTGATCTCTTTTGTTAATCTTTAGAAATTTTAGTTATGTACCTTCATTATCTTTGCAAAATTAGGTTTAAATTGTTAGTGGAATATTTTAGACATGTCATATAACTTATAAGTGGAACTCATTTAACTGGGTCACGTCGCCCAATCAAACTAGCTTAGACGTACATGCCTTTTTTTTTTTCTTTTTTTTTCTTAATTATTGAAGTTTAAAGTTTTTGTCTTTTCTGTCTTTCTTAATTATTATATTTTGTTTAACTTTCTAATTTGTTTTTTTAGATTCTATTAATCACGAAATGTCTATAATATTCATTAATATGTGTTGCTACGCCATACTTTCGTTTAAAATTAACAAAGTTAACAAATTAGATTTAATTGCAAACGTAATAAAATACATGACTGAAATTTTAAAATTTTCATTAAAATACATGAACAAAATACTTTTTCAACCTACACATATCCTTTCCAATATTAATGTCGACTCGTCGTGTATTGACAAAGCAAATTAAGAAGCAGATGAAAAAGGCTACATACAGAAGCTATTTTTATGATCGATTTTTCTCATCTATCTCATGAAACTACGTACAGATTGGATAGTAGGAGAGAAAAAGAGAGAAGAATGGGGTGAGTCAATCCATATATAGATATTCAAAAAAGTAAATCGAGTAGAATTATTTATCCTTTTTTTCTCTACACATATCCCTGAGTATATTTATTATTTATATTAAAATTAACTGTAACGTTGTGTATAATTAGACATATGTGGGAATGTAAATAGTTATACTCTTTTTTATTTGAGGGGAGCCAAAGTGGAAGACTAAGCACTTTTCCTGACATGCAATTTTTTGTTCTTCTCCTACTTCCATTTACGTTCTTAATTACTGAGGGCGTGAATTGTGTTTTTATTAATTAATAATTTTCATTAACAAATTGTATTGTATAATTTTCAAAAATTTCACCAAAACTCAAGTTGTGAATTTACACAGAGTATATTTAGATAACAATAACATACATATATTACAGCTATATATAGCTGTTCCAATAATTTGAAGTGCATGTGTGTTAACTTGCAGCTGATCATACTTAACAAATCTTAAGGAAAGTGACACGCACTCGGATCAGTGAGATTTATCATATTTTTTAATAGAAATTATTTGGAAATAGTATTTAAATTGGTACTTGTTGTAATAGTTATACGTTTTTTATTAATCAAACTTTAGGTAATTAATTAATTAACTTATTTATTTAGTCAATATTATCTTCTGAGAACATGATTTTGTCGGGGTGACGACTGACCACCACTCCACTAGTGTCGCCTAATATGGCTAATATCCTCTTCAGAGCAAAGTCATTAACACGTAAGCTTTGTTTAACCTTAATGATCAATAGCCTTTCTCTTAATTTGAAAAATTCAGATCAAATTTTTTTTCTATATTTTCACGAAAATATATTTTATATTTCTTTAAGACCTACCTTTATTGACGCGTGCATATTATTTTACCTCATTTAAAATATATATATATATAGCAAGGCTCCATTGTGGGATTCTCACAAACTTCTAGTTTGTGGGATCCCCCTTGTGGGGCTCACATGAGTTGTTTTGTATCGATCCAAACCGTTTATTTTTTTCATTTCCATTGATAGATCATCCTTGCAAAAAATTAGCCAAATCGGAAACCATTTGCCTATTTAATTTTGACTAAACAAATAGACGAACCAAATATTTTTTATGAAACCGTTTACTTATTTGGTCAAAGTTAAATAGGCAAATGGTTTTCAATTTGACTAATTTTTTGCAAGGATGATCTATCAATATAGAT
>QANT01003269.1:0-16625 GCA_003254885.1 Purshia tridentata | reverse complement strand
AAAAAAAAAAAAAAAACTGGATGAGCAGTTACCCCAATTTTTGTGTTCTTGAATTTAAATTTAAATTTAATTTTGGGTCTCTTTTTTCAGTCCATTAGAGTGCGTTTGGTAACGTTTCATAAAACAATTTTCTATTTTTGTAAAACTGAAAACATAGTAAAATGTGTTTGGTAATCATATTCAGAAAACAGTTTTTAAAAAACATAGGATATGATTCTCAATTTATAGTGTAAATCTTGAAAACGACTTTATGGTATTTTCAATGAATTTGAAAAACACCGGATATTAAAAAATAAAAATACGAAATTGAGCTCTCCTCGCAAGCATCACTCTTCTCTACCACACAACGCATATCTGAACTCCTCTCTCTCTCTCTCAATCTGCTCAAACTCCATAGACACCACCACGAGCTAATAAGGAGTGAATATTGATTGAGAGGATTTTGAACACATAATTGGGTGAAGCTTATCCTCACCACCTCACAAAGAGTCACTGCCTCTTAAATCCTTACCAGCACCCAAATCTTCATCACCGCCATCATCGCCGTCGCCATTGCCATCATCACCACTTGCTTCTCCTCCTCCTCATTCACCACCACCTTTTCCTCCTCAGTCACCCCCACCTTCTTCTACTCATAACAATTCTTCAAGGTGATCCGGTAATACTCCACCTCCATCTACATCCTCAGCTTCAGGAGGCTTTGCTCCGACCCCATCGTCCCTTGTTTCACTATCACTTTGGGTTGAAGCTTAATGGGTATTCACTAAAGAGCTCAATTTCTCTATGGGTTGAAGGATTATCAATGGTGTAACTGTGCAAGGGACTTGATGTGCCCATTTTCTGGCTAATATTATGTAATTCATATTGATATTTTTTACATATTTGTACCAAACATGTTTTTATTGATTTTGTTTTTAGCAAATTGGTTTTGAATTACTTTACCATACGTATTCTCAAACTTTAAAAATACAAACGCAATTTTCTATTTTCATTTTACGGAATCATTTTATGAAAATATTTTTGTAAAACGTTATCAGACGAACCCTTAGTTTTTAAGTCTTATTTTCTACCGGACTTTAGTTTTAAGTTATAGTCCATTTGTGTTTAGTTTCTGGCCACAGTTAAAAAAGCTCAAGAACTAGGCTTCACAAAAACATTAAGACCATGTTTGTTTCACTTTCTTAATAGGGATTAGTTTAGTTAAGACCTTAAGCCCATGTTTGGTGAGCTTCGACTTCAAAAAACCGAGTCATAGTGAATCCTGTCTAACTTAAATGAGCCTCCTTAGGTGGGCTTAGTGAAACCCAAAAGTGATTGTAATTATAGCTATGCTATCCTCATTTCTTATACCCAAAACCAAATCACTGCTCTTTCTCTCTCTCTCTCACGACATAATAGTATGAGTTACACTTCTCAAATGAGTTACACTTTTATTTTATGTATTATATAACTCAGTATTATGTAATTCTATTAAAGTTGCACTTTGCATTTACATAATATTATTCATGAATTCATTTAGGTAATTTTGTAAGAGTTGCACTTTACATTTAGAGAGTATTGTTCATAAATTCATTTAGGTAAATTCTGTAAGAGTTGCACTTTGATGAAGAATTTGTTTAGGTAATTTTCTAATAGTTACATTTCTTGTGATGAATTTGTAAGATTGATTGCGGGCCGATAATTAAAAGATAATGGCTTTAAAATAAACAAATGACAAAAAAAGGGCCTAAACTAACCGTTGTAAAAGCGGTGGCTTAAAACTAAATGCGCGATTAGTTGTAGCTTAAAAGTAGTTTACTTTCTTTTTTTTCTCAATAATGCTAGAATACTATTTATATCCAAGGAGTATAATATCGATAATTTCGCCGAAATTATAGTTTTTATAGGGTTTCGAAACAAAATCGCCATTCCATCAATTTTTCGTTTAAATTTCGATAATTTTGTCGAAATTTCGAAAGAAACCGAAATTTTGCCGAAATTTTGGTAAAGAGGGACTCGGATTGGATTTTGGGAAGAGTTGAGGCGGGCTGGAGCTAGGTTTTTGGTGGGTTTCGATGGCAAGGGGTTGGGGATCGAGAGAGATGATGAGAGATGGGGGAGGGAGGAGAGAGCAAAGAAATAGATTTAGGTCTGGGGAGAGATGGAAATGCAGGGGAAGGGGGAACGGAACTGGGAAAGTGAGGAAGTGGGGAAGAAAGGAAGGAAAAGAAAAAAATGAAAAAAAGAAGAAAGAGACCAGAGGAGGCCAGCAGTGCACAGCAGGCAGGGAGGAAGGGAAGAATAAAGGAAAGGCTTGGTTGCGTGGGAAAGTGGGAGAGAAAGGGACTTGGGAAAATGGGAGATAAAGGGGACATGGGAAAGTGGGAAGAAAAAAGAAAGGAAAGAAAGGAAAAGAAAAAAGAAGAAAAAAGGGAAAAAAAAAAGGAGAAGTGGCGTGAAGAGGATAGTGGCCAAAACAATAGGAAGGAAGGAAGAAAAAAAAAAAAAGGAAAGAAAAAAGCTTTGGGTTTGAAGATTGGGATTTGAGCCTTTGGGCAATTGGAATTTAAAAAAAAAAGTTTGGAGTTTTGTTTGGCCCTTTGGCTTTGGGGTTTTGTTTATCCAAATCTAAATTCACCTATTTAGAATTATTTAAAGTAGTGTATTTGGATTTGGCCCAAATCTAAGATAGATTTGAGAGAGCTAAATCCATGAATTTCAAATACCTTCTCCAACTAAGTATTTGAAATCCCACCACCCCACCCTCTCTCTCCCCCTCACCTTCGGCCACAATTGCCGGTGACCACCGCCGACCACCCTCCCGTGACTTTCCAGCGATTTTTCCCCCCACCGTCGGCGACTTTTTCAGCCACCTCCAGCAACTTTTTGGCGAATTTTTCAGTTACTTTCCAGCGACTTTTCAGGCCACCCTCCAACGACTTTTTTTATTTTTAATTATATAATTTAATTTTTAAATTGTCAAAAAAAATTAAAAAAATTGAAATACTTTGTGAAATCATCGCCTTTAAATTTTGTATCCAAACAATAGAATTTCAAATCTAAAGATTTCAATTACATGAATTTCAAATGCATAAATTTGAAATCCAAATCCAAATTCAAGAATCCAAATGGGCCATTTGTTTAGCTATTTAGTTTTGGGATTTTGTTTAGTTGTTTTTAAACCCTAAACCCTATATAAAAAATAATAAAAATACCCTAAAGCACCTAAATCCTAATATTTTATATTATATCCTAAAGAATATAGATTATAAAATATATAAGGTTTAGTGTAATTCACCTTATATCACATTTTTTTAATAGAACTTACCTCCAGCATGTATTATATTTACCTTATATCATATGAAACCTATAATATGGTTTAATTTCTTTAATATTTTCTATAAATATAGTAGATAATATGTTAAATAAGCATATGATATAATTTTATTCAAAATTTTTATCGTTTGATAGCAATTTCCGTTGTTTTTGTCTAAACCCTTGCGAAATCGAAATTTCCGTCAAAATTTTCATCGAAATTGAAATTACACTCCTTGTTTATATCCTAAATTTGGATATCAAATACACATATCAGTATTTTTTTGTAATAAAATTAAAAGTAAATGAGTATAAAAATTATATTTAGACTCTCTTTACCTTTAAGACTCATGTACTTTTTTATGTTTTGAAGAGGTCCAATAATACCTATTCCGGTCCACATTCTAACATTTCTCTTCCTCTCCATCTCTCTCTATCTCCTTCCTTCTCCGTTTCTCTCTAATCATCTCCCTTCTTCTATGTTTCTCTCTCTCTTCATCTCCCTTCTTCTTTGTCTCCCTATTTCCTCCTCTTCTATTCAACTATATATCCAAGTATAATCTGGTAAAATATATATAGATAATCAAGGCAGAAGATGGAGGACAAAGAATGAAGGGTGTGCAATGAATCAAAAGATTTTGCTTTTTTTGCCACTGCAATATTGAATCAGGGATTTAAAGGGAGATGATCTAAACATTATTAACACTTAGTTTTTTATATCGCCGGGCTAGATCTGTTGTTGCTGCCTTCTTGAGCTTGGAAAAGAGAATGAGAATCTCGTTCAGCAAGAGGTTAGGTTTCAGAACAAAAGTGAAGTTAGAGGTTGAGAAATGCCTTGTGCCTTCCTAGCCCACAGATTTGAAGGTCTATCCTAGCTTTGAATACCTTCTTCTACACACATCAATTTCTTGTTTGTATTTCCTACTATGTTCACCAAAATCATCCATACCGTAGAACCCTCCCTCCGCTTTTTGTAAGAATTTTTTATTTTTTATTCTCATAATACGTGATCAAAAAGTGATTTTGAAGAAAAAAAAAAAAGCCATTTTGGGAAAATGTTTAATCAAGTCCTATTTTTGCTAGAAAATTTATAAAGTTAACTGAAAGTTTAGAGTATAGAAAGCATTGAGTGGGTTTGGTTGAAAGGAATGAAGTTTAGATAATGAAGCAATTTAATTTTTTTTATTGGGTAAGAAGATAACGTAGCACGAAACAATTAGAGAAATGAATAAGAAAAAATGAGAATGATATGGGTGCTTCTGGACAAAGCCTTTAACAGTTGCTTTAACCCTGCTTTTGATTAACTAAATAAATTTCTTCATATAATATTCAATTGCTCGATAGTACTATAGGATTATAAGTATGTTTAGTTTGTAAGCATTGGATTCTAAGTAACAATATATAATTGTTATTATCCGACAGTAACATTAAGGTAATTGTTACTATTCGATAGTAATAATAAGATAATTGTTACTATTCGATAGTAACAATTCTTTAGCTATAAAAAGAAAAAAAAATAGCTTTTATACTATTTTTGATGTGTTTACACACAAAACAAAAATGTAAAATTTGTATAAGTTACCTTTTTTGGAAAATTTTTCGCAAAGTAAGAATCGTTACAATGCGAAGTGTTTTTCACATGTTATACCTCATCATGTTTAAGATGAGGTATACCTCCATGAAAGGGGCCTCAATATAATAAGGGAAAAGTATACTAGAAGCAAGGAGTGTAATATCGGTAATTTTGGCGAAATTTCGAGGAAATTATCGTTTTTGGAGAGTCCCGATATGAAATCACCATTCCGTTCATTTTTCGTTTGAATTTCGTTAATTTCGTAAAAATTGAAATTTAGGTGAAATTTTGCTGAAAAATTGATAGAGAAGGACTGGTTTTGGGTTTTGGGAAGAGTTGAGGCCAGCTAGAGCTAGGTTTTCAGCCTTAGGGAGCTAGGTTTTCGGCGACAGGGAGCTGGGAGATCGAAAGAGATAAAGATGAGAGATGGGGGAGGGAGGAGAGAGTAGAGAGAGATAGATCTGGGACTGTGAAGAGATACAGAGGCAGGGGGAAGGGGGAAAGGAACTGGGGAATTTAGGAAGTTGGGAAGAAAGGAAGGAAAAGAAAAAAAGAAGAGAGAGACCAGAGGAGGCACTGTGCAGCAAGCAGGGGGAAAGTGGGAAAGGAGAAGAAGAAGGAAAAGCTTGGCTTCGTGGGAAAATGGGAGAAAAGAGGACCTGGGAAAGTTGGAAGAAAAAGAAAGGAAAGAAAGGAAAAAAAAGAGGAGGTGTGAGGATTGAGGAAGAGCACTAGCCGTGGTCAAAACAGAAGGAAGAAAAGAAGAGATAAAAAAAAAGGAAAAAAGGAAGGAAAGAAGAAAAAAAAGAAAAATAGGATTGAGGAAGAGCACTAGCCGTGGTCAAAACAAAAGGAAGAAAAGAAGAGAAAAAAAAAAAGGAAAAAAGGAAGGAAAGAAGAAAAAAAAGAAAAAAAAAAAGGTTTAGGGTTGATTGGGGTTTGAGTATTTGGGTAATTGGGTAATTGGAAAGGAAAAGAAAAGGTTTGGGGTTTTGTTTGATCGGCTTTAGGGTTTGTTTGGAAATTGGTTTGGCTCTTTGGTTTTAGGGTTTCGTTTAGTTGTTTTTAAATCTAAACCCTAATACATTTCTATATAAATAATAATAAAAATACCTTAAATCCTAATATCTTATATTATATCCTAAAGAATATAGAATATAGATTATAAAATATATAAGGTTTAGTGTGATTCACCTTATATTGATCTTATATTCACCTTATATCACAGTTTTTAACAGAATTTACCTCCAATGTGCATTATATTCACCTTATATCATATGAAACCTACAATATGGTTTAGTTCCTTCAATTTTTTTATAAATGTAGTAGATAATAGGTTAAATAAGCATATAGTAAAGTTTTATTCAAAATTTCCATCGTTTAATTGCAATTTTTATTGTTTTTGTCTAAACCCTAGTGAAAGGTCGAAATTTCTAGCCAAATCCAAATTACACTCCTTGACTAGAAGGACTCCAATTTTGGTGGCAGAGCCAAATCAGGACTTCAACTTTAAACGTACATTCGTCATGACTAGAACTTTACTTAAGCACCAAATGAGGAAATTCCGTCAAATCCGTTACAATTTCTATTAAAAAATAACAATGTGACATTTTTAATGGATAAAGTTCACTCTATTATTTAATTCAATTTTATTAAATAAATAAAAACTGAAAGAAAGAAAAAACTTAAAAAACAAAAACAAATTGAAAGAAAAAAAGGGAAAAGAAAAAATTAAAAACTAAAAAAAAGAAAAAGAATTATAAACAAACTAAAAAAAAGAAAACAAATAAAAAAAGCAAACCTAAAAGAAAAGAAATTTTTTTTTCTCTATTTTTAACAAAGAAGAGAAAAAGAAAATTATAAACTAACGGATATTTGATTTAAATTGACAGAGTTGCCTCATTTGGCGCTTAAGTCAAGTTTTAGTCATGGAAGATGTATGTTTAAAGTTGAAATCATGATTTAACTCCGCCACCAAAATTAAAGTCCTTTTGGTATACTTTTCCCATATAATAATTACAAATATATAACATTTATAAATATATACAGGTCTCTCCCATTGAGGGATCTTTCATTTAAGGTTAAATAAGGAATCTCTTGTAAAACCCAATTCACATTGTATTTTGATGACTGGAACCATCTAAATTTTAGATCTCCATAATGACTAAATGATCATTATTTCAAGTGTTTACCAAAAATATTTTGTTTCTCTATTTATTTGATAGACGTTAGATAGTTTAATGGCTGATTTTTCTAACTTTTTGTAAGGATAATATAAACCAAAAAATTAGACAGTTCGAATCGTTGAAATACCATATGGATTGGGCCCACGAGAAATCTCTTAACAAATTTTTTTTGAAGAATCCCTCAATGAAAGGAGCATGTAAATATTTAATATGTATATGAAAAAGGGCAAAGTGAAGTGATATATCCCCATACCCGCGTTATTGAGGCCCATAACCTTGCAAAGCTGAAAAATTTGTCATTTTAAAACATGGTATTATAAATCTGTTCAATTTTATACATATTAATTAATTATTAAAAACGATTAGGAAAAGTTGGAAAATAAGAACAAAAATATAATACTTGGTTGTGGACCTATTTAGCTTAATCTCCAACTTTGAGTGGACAAGAAAGAAAGTATTTCTTGGAGCAACCCCCTACATTCTAGACCTACAAATAAAATTGATAAAACACAAGATTAATGAGTAATTAGCCTTAAACTTAACCAACTTAACCAAGTTCAAGGTTCTCAAGTAACCTTACTGAAATACCTTACTTAGGGCGAGAGGAAAATTCCTAGAGTTTCCCTACAATTGGATTAATGTTTGATTGCTATGTCTACGGTGCAAAATTCTTATGGACACTAATTAGTCAACCCATTCAAAAATTAAACTATTGGCATGTCTCGAGAGTGAATTTGGGCATGAAAAGAAATCCATAATGGTGCAAGAAATGAGAAGAGAATGACTTGGTATTTATAGATAACGGGTGACTTTGACAAGCCATTAGTGACTTTTTCCGAACCCTCAAAAATGTTAGGATGGTTGTCGCCTCTANAACACAAAAAAGCTTAACTAAAAACCACTCGCCCACGAGAGAGGCCTATAGAATCTTCAAAAAGGGCATGAGAACACCAAGCAGGGGGGTGAGTGAAGACTTGAAGCCCCAGCTCAAGAGTGTGACCATAAGAGGCAAGACCATCAGCAACATTATTTCTTTCCCTGTAGATATGAGCTAAGCAACAAGTCCAGTCTCTTTTGAGCAGGTCCTGGCAGGAAGCAATCAAGGAGCCAAGAGGATGATTAAGGCAATCACAGTGAAGAACCAAATGAACTGCAGTGGCAGAATCCATCTCAACAAGAAAGTTTTTAAAGCCACACTCCCAAGCCATAGAGAGGCCATGAAATAAACCACATAGCTCAGCTGATAATACCTCCCCTCTACCAAATTGGCAGCAAACCCAGACACCCAGCCACCATTGCAATCTCTAATAATTCCTCCAGCACTAATCAACCCATAAGGCCCAATTTTGCTCCCATCCACATTCAGTTTGAGCCACTCACTAGGAGGAGGCGTCCGAGAAGAGAATGACTTGGTATTTATAGATAACGGCTGACTTTGACAAGCCATCAGTGACTTTTTCCGAACCCTCAAAAATGTTAGGATGGTTGTCGCCTCTACAATGACATGTTCGGCCATTGTCGCTACTAGCCAAGTATCCTCCTTGGTTGTAGAAATATCAGCCATTGATCCTTGGATGATTGAGATTTAGTCACCTCAGCAATCCTTGTTTTTCTTATTTCTTTTTCATTTTCTTAATTTTAATCCCAAATGTGTTTTTTCTGCATCATTCGAAAATTCATCAAAAATTTTCTCTGCGTCCAATGAAAAATTCGTCGATATCATGTAGTTTGTCTTGTTCAATACTAAATTTCTATAGCCTCGATTTTTCTAACGATTTACCCGTTTTCTTGAAAATTATGAAAATGTCCTCAAAAGAACTTATTTACCTATTTTCTTATTTTCTAAAAATAAAAAATCCTGAATAACCTTAAGAAATTCATAGTTCGAAACACGGATCTCCACTCGACTAATTCCAATTAGTTCCAAACTCGTGACGTTGAGCACTTTCACCTGGTGTTTCCGCGTTAACCATACGAGTCCAACTTTTTTGGAAAATCCTTGAAAAACATGTCTAATAATTCAATTTTCTAATAGAAAAAACTTCTAATAAATTAATATAAATACCAAAAAAATACTAGAGACTCAAAATAAGTACATGAAAATTTTAGGGCGTCACACTTTATCCCACTTAAATAAATCTTGTTCTCGAGAATACCACATTTAAAAAAAAAAAACATAAGTTTGCGTTATAACTAAGAAGTGCCGGTGACAATAGTTGTTACTGTCGAACAATAACTATATTATAAAGTAACAAAAATAAAAAATTTTGTAAGTGCTTGTCTAATAAGTAGTCCATCTTTGGTTTTAACTTTTAAGCTTAGAAAAAAAAAAGGGTTTTTTACCCAAATATACCATAGGGGATGTGCTCCCGTACCACCTAAACTTTACTATTTACCACCTGAAGTTATCATTATGTGCCAATGTGACACCTCTAGTTAATTTTTCTGTTAAATCATCAACTTTTTCTTAAACTTCCTAATTTGCCCTTAAGTATAACAAAGAAAACAAAATCTTTTTAAGGGCAAATTAAAAAATTTGAAAAAAAAATTTATGTTTTAATAGAAAAATTAATTGAAGGTGCCACATTGACAGATATTGATAATTTCAAATAACCAATAATAATAAAAAAAAGCCTCTCCCCACCCCCCGGTGTGGTGTTTGCATAAAAAAGCCAAATGACAATTAGAAGAGAAACTGCCGTCATAACAGCAGGACAAGTGCCACCTGTTGACCGTTGGCTATTGGCTCAGTCCAGAAATTTCCAAGAGCGCTTTGGTGACCAATCCGAAGCCATGACCATTGACCATTGACCAAATGTTATTGGTTCTCTTTATCTGCTTGAGAGTTTAGTCTACTCAAATTCATCTCGCTCTCTCTCTCTCAGAAAGAACCAGAAGAAATGGCGAATCTAAAAGGCGAACGCAGAGTGCTGTTACTATGCGGCGACTACATGGAAGACTACGAAGCGATGGTCCCATTTCAAGCATTGCAGGCTTATGGAGTCTCCGTCGATGCCGCCTGTCCTGGGAAGAAGTCTGGTGAGATCTGCCGCACTGCCATTCAACAGTTTACTTCTCCTTCTCACCAGGTGAGGTCACCTCTGCTTCTTCTGCTAAAATTTATAATTGTTATTTTATTTGGTCATTCATTAATTTATGACATATGGTTTTAATTTTGATGTAGAAGCCTCGAATGAAAATAATGATAATCCATATTTATGAGCTTCTTCATCTCGCTTCAATCCCCAGGATAAATTCTTGACAATGCCACTGCCTGCACCATTTATAAAGAGAACCCTCTTTGTCAATTGACATATATGAAATGTGAAATATATCTTTATTATTTATAAGCGCACAAATAATAAATTTAAAAAGAATAAGATGGTTATTGTAACTTATTCAATTTTCCATTATTTCTTACCTCTACTCATCTTTCTACATTAACTTTCTGCACGTGCGTTGTGTGTGATCATCCTTCTAAACTATATTGAATACACTCTTAAAAATTGTAATGGTACCCTCATCTCTAAATCACAATACTCTGATAATGGACCAACTAGATGGGATGAATCCTGATTTGTATTTCATTTGTATTGTGTGCAGCTGTTTTTTCTATCCCCTTTGTTTTAACCTGCTCTTTGCTTCTTCTTTTTTTTTTTTTTTGGTTGCAGACTTATTCTGAATCACGTGGTCATAATTTCACGCTCAATGCAACATTTGATGAAATTGAATTTAATAAGTATGATGGATTAATAATACCAGGGGGACGAGCTCCTGAATATCTTGCTATGAATGCATCAGTTTTAGAATTGGTGAGAAAATTTTCTGACTCAAGAAAGCCAATTGCTTCTGTTTGCCATGGTCAATTGGTCTTAGCTTCCCCTTTGTTTTAACCTGCTCTTTGCTTCTTCTTTTTTTTTTTTTTTGGTTGCAGACTTATTCTGAATCACGTGGTCATAATTTCACGCTCAATGCAACATTTGATGACATTGAATTTAATAAGTATGATGGATTAATAATACCAGGGGGACGAGCTCCTGAATATCTTGCTATGAATGCATCAGTTTTAGAATTGGTGAGAAAATTTTCTGACTCAAGAAAGCCGATTGCTTCTGTTTGCCATGGTCAATTGGTCTTAGCAGCCGCAGGCTCGGTTAAAGGTCGGAAGTGCACAGCCTACCCTTCTTTGGGACCTGTACTTGTGTCTGCTGGTGCTTACTGGATAGAACCCGAGAACATGTCGGTGTGTGTTGCTGATGGTAATTTTATCACTGCGGTTTCATATAGGGGTCATCCTGAGTTCATTAGGCTTTTTGTGAAGGCACTTGGAGGCAGCATAACTGGTTCGGATAGAAGGATCCTGTTTCTTTGTGGAGTAAGTTTTATTTTCCTTTCTAGTGTGAAGAAAAATAGAAGATTATTGTGCCCATCATTATTTATAAGATCATGATTATCACTATACAATGCTTATTCTTTTTATGACAAAATAATCTGTTGAAGTTAAATTGTTAATATTATGCTCCAACTTACAGTAGAAACTCTGAATATACAAGTTGATTAGGGGGTGACTTGGTCTATATACCCCAGAACCCCTCTTCATGAACAATTGAATACTCTACACATTTGACATGCATTACATGCCATATTGCCATGTGTAAGTATTTTTCTTATATAAACATATATACGCACACATGCATAAATGGGTGTAAAGAGAAAATGCAAAAGAATAGAATCAATGAAGACCAGTCCCTTGACCGTACTTTGTAAAGAGAAAGGGAAGAAAGCTTGAGTGGCTTTGTTAGATTTACCACAATTGTGGTACAGTAGGGTTCCATGATTCATTCCTATGTGTGCATGCAATATGTTGGAGGCATGCTTAATTGTCAGCCTATTTGGGTTGCAATTCACATGGGTACACTTATTGTTCAGGCTCCACTGTAGGTGATACATGAATATGCACTCTTGGTGGATGTGGTTGAAATTATTACCTCAGAGAATTTGTGGAATTCAAGTTAGTTATATTTTTCCGATTTCACATATTTATGTTTGCTGTCAATCTCATTATTTTGTTTTCATTTCCGTGTGGTTTGAGTTTGAGTAGAACATTTAACATAGCCACAGAGGCCATGGAAAGGTCAAGAAGAAGAAGCTTAAAGATAAATGTGATGATTAGTTCTATTTCAGTATTGTTCTGATTCAGCATCTCCTATGCAACTTTAGTTACTGTTAGTTTTTAATTTTGGGTGTCTTTATGTCTGTGCCCTTTGTTTTACTTTTACTAAACTTAATAATTTTTTTTAAGCGAAAGATTTGTGTCTTTTTATTTTTGAAAAGAAAGGCTCACTTTAGTAATAACAATAGAAGAAAATACAAGTAAACAACTAATGCAACAACCTCAAAGAAAAACACATATTACACTTAGAACAACACTCCCCCCATCAAGAAGAACTACAATGTCTTTAAATTTTTTGACAAAGAAGCCCAAAGAGAAGCAAAAAACTCTTAACCTATCCTAAAGTAACTCCAATTGCTCCTCATTGTCCTCAAAAAACCTCTCATTCCATTCCAGCAAAAAGCAAAAGAGGTATGTTGAAATAAGTGACCATCTTTTTATTCATGGTTTTCTTTTTGTTGTTTCTGTTTACAAACAACATATGTTTATGAAGTAATTCTTATACATAAGATTTTAGTCAATGATTAAAACGTTGATTCACAGTCACTAAGCATCATTCACTTTCTCTCCCTCAATATTTGTAGGACTTCGTGGAAGATTATGAAGTGATTGTGCCACTTCAGTCCCTTCAAGCTCTAGGGTGCCATGTTGATGCAGTTTGCCCCAAGAAGAAAGCTGGTGATATATGTGCAACTGCTGTCCATGATTTTGAAGGCGACCAGACCTACAGTGAGAAGCCAGGCCATAATTTCACGTTAACAGCTGACTTTGAAGCTCTGGATACCTCAAGTTATGATGCACTTGTAATCCCTGGAGGTCGAGCTCCAGAATATTTGGCATTGGATGAGAAAGTTATTGCATTAGTGAAACAAATTATGGAAGCCAGGAAACCAGTTGCATCCATCTGCCATGGGCAGCAGATTTTAGCTGCTGCTGGTGTTCTGCAGGTAGGGTTATTGATTTTGTATGTGATCATTTATGAAGAAATTTCTCAATTAGTGCTTCTTCTTTTTTTATCTTTCAGCCTGACTACACCTTTGTTTTCTGAAATTTGATCCAATTTTCAGTATGGTTCTTGTTGTTTAAGTTTCTCAATCAAATCCCATTAGTTTTTTTAACTATTTTGTTCGTTGTTCAACATATTAATGATTATGTTACAAATTTTATTGATTTTCCATCTGATGACACCAAAGGAATTACTGCAATAAGTGGCTTCAATTGGAAACAAAGTGAAACTCTAATCCCTGTTTTGGTGGCAGTATAATTTTATTACATGTATGACAGTATAGTTTTATTACCAATTGGTCAAAAGATTTAAGCCTAATACAAAATGTCATTGTACTTTAGATGGGAAAAATAATATTGCTAGGGACTTTTGTCTAATTAACTACATTTAATACCCCACTTGTGATTAAGGTGAACCAAAGGACTAGTGGGGTTAAAAAAATTGAAAAGGTACGACGGAATTTAAATTTAGGTTGAATTTCATAAGTCGAAAGAGTAGTCTAGCCTTCTCCCACCTCTGATGCCTCAATAACTTACTCATGCAGCATGTCACTGGTGCTACAATTGAAAACAGAATCAAAGGTCTGTAGTAAATTTAACTTTCTGTGCTTTCTGACATCAATTAGAATGCTAGAGTAAATCTCATTCTTTCTTGTAGGAAGTTAAATATGTTTTGAGTAAAACTACAATACAAATAACTGTGAATAAATTTATCCTCTAGATGTTATAATCCTTAAATTTACTTTGTAGGCATTCAATCCTGAAATTAAACGAATTTGTCTAGTGTGCGCGCATGTGCACACTTGAATTTGTTTCTGCGCCCATGCGTGTGCTGTAGTGCAAAACAGCAGGTGTGCATGATAATGCAAAATGCTGTAGAAGGAATATTTAAAGCTGTACAAAGCTATATTAGGGTGGAATGGAGACTAGGTTAGTAAGACTGGGCTAAGATAGGAAATACCTAGCAGGGAAACAGAAGGGTTAAGCCAAGTTAGGCAGTTCAAATTTTTATGATGTATTTATTAGGTAAGGTTTTTGGACTATGTTCAGTTTTCGCAAGAGGGACAATACCTATTTTATATTCATATCAAGGGGTAAAAGAGCTGAGATTTTATGGTGAAGTTGAAATTCGAAAAGCAACCACCTTATTGAGATTGATCATATGGTGTTGGCCCCTTGGGTGGGATGACAATTACAAGAGGACATGATGACCTTGGGGTGTTTGATTCTTGATTATGAAAAATATTTCATATTCTCGCAGGACATCATTTAGAGAAATTTAATTGTTTGGGTTTTTTATTTTTAAAAATATTATACTTGAGGAAATGATGCTGGAAAGTTTACGCTTGTTTTCAAATAGGGTTGATACAAGAAAGTGGAGATTGGACTCCTGAAGAGAATTCTCTTGCAATTCTTGTGGCCGAAATTTGAAGTCTATACATGATCATTGCAAAAGTACTGGCTTCTCTGTTAAGGGAAGTTTTGAGTGGGACCATTTCTGGTGCTCAAGGGGCTTTTGTGATGGGAAGACAAATATTGGATGCAGTCCTTGTGGCAAATGAAAGTGGTAGATGAACTGAGGAAGAGGAAGAATGAATAGCTGCTCTACAAGATAGATTTTGGGAAGACCTATGACAATGTGGAATGGGATTGCTTGGACTTTGTTGTGGGGAAAACAGGCTTTGGAGTGAGGTGGAGTTGATGGAGCATTTGAAGTATCATCAGTTCTTTACTTATTTGGTAGAATGGCAGTATCTATTTCCGTTTACATCAGATAATTGAAAACTTTGTTGGACTATCATGTGCGATAAATATGGTTAACATTTACTTTGAGAAAAGGCGAATTTCTTGCCTACATATTGGGGTTTTTCTTCAATAAACCTTGGATGTGCTTGTCAGGGATATAAAGAAGAGATAATTATTCATAGGCCAGTTGTCATTCACACATATCCTCTAGGATTCTATTAATGTTGTATCCTTCTTTGCTAGTGTTTAAAAATTTGTCAGTAATAGATTAAGGTAATGCTACAAAATAAAGAAAGGGAAAAATCAGATTATTGGAATTTTGGAATGCTTTATCAATTGTACTTAAAAAAGGTTACAAGTAGTGCTTTGTTTCTGTATCATTGATCTGTTGTAACCTACTTACCTCTGAAGTGTAAATAATTATTGGAAAGTGGGAGGAGAATACTTTATAATTACAAATGAGATGTTGCAGTGCAGTTGTAATTCTTTTTTTTTCTTTTTTTTCTGATTCTTCTGATTGGTGCACATTAGGTACTTTTTAGCATGTCATAATTGTTTTGAATTGGATACATTTCAGGGAAAGAAATGTACTGCATACCCAGCAGTGAAGCTTAATGTGGTTTTGTCAGGAGCAACATGGTTGGAACCTGATCCAATTGATCGTTGCTTCACTGATGGAAATTTGGTTACTGGAGCAGCATGGCCAGGCCACCCGGAGTTCATTTCGCAATTGATGGCATTGCTCAATGTTCGAGTATCATTCTAGATTTCTAGTCGCTGTTTACCACATCATTGGGTATGCATGTAATATATGTCATCCATAAAAGAATAAGAAGTGTATGTTAAGGTAACTTTGTATATATGAGGGAAACATTCTTACTCTGGGCCCCTGGCTCGCTCGTATGTCTGCCATATTCCGTGAACGTTGGATTGTGGATGAAAACTTGTATGCTTGTAAGTTCTCTTACTTATCCTTTTAAATAAAAAGTTTGATTTCTCACTTTTCGGGGTCAAGTTCTCTATCTCTCAACATATGGCTCTAAGAATAGAAGCTTCATTTTCGTTGGTTGCATTTTCCAATTTCCATATTAGTCAGCTGTATAAATTTCATGCCGTCTTAAGAGTGTTTTAGCTTTCTTATATTTTGCCTATACCATCCGTTGTTTGTGTCACCGAGTATGATTCATAGGAGTAAGACTTCTGTCATGGCGTGCATACATTTGTATTTGACCCTCTCATTACGTGTTAGGACAGGTACTGAGAGCATGAAATATAAGGTGTATACCCGCGTGACTTGAAGTATCTTTTGGCCTCGTTTGGTGTTTAGGATTGGATTGGAAAGGATAAATGGTAAATTCATGTGTATTTAAGGAAAAAGATGAAGTGTTTTTCTAACTTAAAGGAAGAAGAGGAAAAGAATATGGCTTAATTACAAGGAAAATGTTATCTTTGCTAATCCCCACCATTTTGAGAGGATTGGAAAGGATAAATTTTCTTCATAATTTATCTATTTTATTTCCATCTTCTTTCTTCAACTTAGAAATTTCTTCTTCAAATACACATAAATTTACTACTTATCCTTTCCAATCCAATCCTAGACACCAAACGAGGCCTTTGTATATAAGCAATCCAGTATATAAGAATGTTG
>QANT01003267.1:0-37804 GCA_003254885.1 Purshia tridentata | reverse complement strand
CTAAATAGAAAATAAATACATATGTAATAATACATCATATAAGTTATTTTTTGAGTATGGCACAAAAATGGGCCAAAAAGTCCAACAAGTAGCCCAAAATGTAAGAAAAAAAAATGGGCCTACTGAGACTCTCGGTCAAGGCCCAGTCCGGATCGGATCCGACCAGGTGAGCCAGTCTATCGGACTTTCGATCTACCAAATTTTTGGTCCAGTCTCGATCTCCAAATAAGGCTACCGAAAACATCCGGTCCGGTCTCTAGTCTCCCCAATTCCGGTCCAGTCCGGTCCCCCACCCCTATATATTTCTACTAAACAAATACAAACATAGCTTACCAGTTTGTTATGAGTTTGGTGGTATTTTTCCATATTATTAGATAAACTTTCAAGTTCGGATACTCCTTTTCAATTTTTAGGAGATACATTTACATTACATACAGTTGCCCATACGCGTAGGGCGGGGCGTGTGGGTATGGAATCTGGATAATAAAAGCTTTCAAAAGTTGTGTGAAGCGGTGAAAATTGTAGTAGAGACAAGGTGTTAAATTTCGAAATTTTCGGTGAAATTTTTTAGGAAGGGTCGAAATTTTGAAAGCTTCCATAAAAAATTTCGGAGAAATTTCAAAAATTTCGCCGAAATACCCGAAATTTCTCGAAATTTTCGAAATGAAATTCAAACCCTAAAATCAAAATCACAATTACACAAAATTGGCACATAAGACCTTAGGAGAATGAAAGCCTAAGGTGATAGAAGGAAAACCCACAAAAAAAAAAATGGTGATCGGAGCTCGGAGGTGGCCGGAATCGGTGAAAGAATCCAACGGTGGCACGGTTTAATTTCACATTTTCCGACGCCTGTGGTGGCTGGCCGGCGTGGAGGAAGGGCAAGAGAAGATGGCCGACGCTTGGGGGTCCCTTTGGTGGCCTTGGATTGACCGGAAAAGGTTGGGCTGGTGGCCAGAAATTTTGGTGGCGTGACTGTGCAAAGGAGGAAGAGAAAAAGAAAAAAGAAAGAAGAAGACCAGCCAGGTGGTCACGGGCTGCAGGGAGAGAAGGGAAAGAAAGGAAAGGAAGGAAAGAAAAAAAAGAAAGGAAAAGAAAAAAAGGAAGGAAAGAAAAAAAAGGAAGGAAAAGAAAAAAAGAAGGAAAAGAAGAAAAGAAGGAAAGAAAAAATAAGAAAGGAAAAAAAAAATTTAGGATTGATTGAGGTTTGAGGTATTTAGGCAATTGGAAAAAAAAAAGTTTGGAATTTTGTATAAGGTTTTATTTAGTCTTCTAATTTTAGGATTTCATTTGGTCTTTGGCGCTTTGGGTTTCGTTTTATTTTTTTAATTTCTATACAAAAAATAATTAAAAATGCCCTAAAAAGCCTAAATCTCTAATATCTTATACCTTATCCTAAAAAATATAAAATATAAAAAATATATTAATTTCATTTATTAATTATAATAATTTTATTTAACTGTATATTTGTCTCCAACGCACATTATAATCATATTAACACATTAAACCTATTATAAAATTTGGTTTCTTCAATATTTTTTTTATCAATATAGTAGATTATATGTTAAATAAACATATAGTAAAATTTCATTCAAAATTTTTCGTATTTTAATAGTAATTTTCGTCATTTCTGTCAAAACTCTAGCGAAATCAAAATTTTCTTGCCATAAAAACTTCCGTCCAAAATTTCCACAAAACCGAAATTTAACTACTTTAAGTAGAAGAGAGTCCGAAATGTTACAGAGGTTTTGGGATTGTGTTCCTGGTTCCACATTTTTGGCTGAAACTCAATAAAGATGGCATCCTTATTTTCTCCGCAAGCACCACCCTCCCAATCCCAACTACTTCGTCCAAGCGCCACGCCTCAAGTTCCCATCACTCACAGTCACACCCTCAAACATTGCGCCTACAAAGCGCCTTTCAATTTCAGGTACTTCGATTTGTTTTTACCTCTAACCTAAATGCCCATTGAGTCTAATGATTTGATATTAGTTTCTTAGTGGGTTTCTGAGCTCATGCTGTTTTTGGTTATGGATGAGAATCGCTAGTCCTTGAGGGCAGCATTAAGGCTTGAGTTATATTGTATATTCGGTGCATATTTCTTTGTGAGTAATTGGGTGTTTCTTCACTGCAAATGGGCATTTAGTTTAACAGCAGTCGTTACTCATTAGTCTGTTGTGCTAGAGAAATATGCTACGATGGAGTTGGGTGACATGGGTTGGTGGGTGCTTTTTTGCCTAAGAACTATGAAGAAAATGTGGTTCCATTGCCTCTAAATCCCCAACTTCAAATGCTAGTCAGTGGTGCACTGCCGAATTAATATTACTCTTAGTTCCTCATATATAGTTATCAATACTGGCTATATAAGCCGATGAAATTAGACAATAAAAAAAAGGACTTGATTGCTGCTATAAAGGTATTGCAGTTTAAAGTTTTGAACAAAATAAACACTTTCCATATTTTGTTAATTATGAATTTATAAATTTAGCATCACACAAATATATATGTATATATTAAAAAAACAGAAGAAGATCAAAGCCACAGCGTTAGATCCAATTTGTTCTTAGGTTGTGGTGGTAGGATTTCATCCAAGTCAATAGTTTTTAAGTTCTATCCGGAGTCTGCTCGGATGTTTTTTGATTTAGAGAAAATATTTCTTCAGTAGTGAAGTGATTGCTGATATAAAGAAAGTCTGCTACTTTGGAATAGAAAATGCTTCCTTACCATGGGAATCGTTGTAAGCCTGTATTCCTATTACCTTGCCAACCTAGCATTGTTTGTCATTGTTCCTATCGGAACAATAGATATGTGGGATCATATTGGGCAGTTCATGCAGTGTATTCCCGTTTCTTGTTTTCTTGGTTAGTTGACTGAACGAATAAATTATAATACTTGCTGCACTGCAAGTTCTACTTGTTAATGTCCAGATGTTGTGAACTGTCCTAAATTTTAGTTTCTTGATATCAGGTTCAAGAAGAATGTTTTGAGTTTGCATATAAGGGAAAGATGGCATGCTGTGTCTGCATTCAAATCCAACCCTTCAGATGGAGATTCCGTCGAAGGGAAATCAGGTGGGGTTAAAACGAATGATTCTGCCCAAGGCCCTCCTCTCCTTACCATTTTGGCTGGATTTGTAGTATTTTTTCTTCTATTTTGGGCTATTGGATCAATTCTAGCGTGGTTGATTAGTCTAGTTGTTAAATTTCCTCCATCAAAATAGGAAATATTTACAGAACTTGGTTTCTATTGTTGGGAAGCATGTACTCATCTCGTATTTGATCATCAATGAACATATTCTATTATAATGGGGGTTCTTTCTTCACTTTTTCCCTTTCTTGTGATGTAATGTAAAACCTGAAATCCCATTACCTGCCTACCAGAATACAACGGAACACCTTCTGGTAAATTGTAAGGGGGCTCCTTCATTTTTTATTTAATGCAGTGTGACTATATCAGATATATAGTCTTGTGTGAAGGAACCAAGTCGGCTTAAAACAAAGAGAGCTCTATTTTATTGCTAGGGTGGTGGCAGATTTTAATTATTGCAATTGAAAGAGCTAAATGGGAGGAGCAGCAAACTTTGAAACTAAAGTTTCAGCTCCTTAAATAAATGGCCATAGAAGTAACAGTCCATGCTCGAGAGACTTGCCCATATAAAGGCATCAGAACTTTGCAATTGAAACAAGTCAGAGTAGGCATCCACACTTCGGAGAGAGCCTCACTTGTGATAATTGAAAGAGAAAACCTCAATTAAAATCCTACTAAAAGAATCCAAGAGGGAGAGTTTAGCCACTTCGGTGAGATTTTTTATTGCAATTTCATTAGTTTACATAGTGGAAGAAATTACTATTGTTGTCTATAGACATGGGTGCAATTGCCAAACTATGTTAAATTTTGCTTCTCGTCCATTTTAAAATCGATTGGGAAGGATTATCAAATAAACATGGAAGGTAGGCAACCACTGATGAAAGGGTTGTTTGGTTGGCGAAAGAAACATGGCAATATCTTCCTTTACACGGTAATAGCTGATTGATTCTGCTTATGAAATTCCAGAATCCTCAGCCACCCCAAGTTTCATAACAGAATCAATCAGCTACGTTTACAGTCTCTAATGATGAGCAGTCATATTAGATTACATCCATTAATGGGTAGACAAGCAAGAATAAAAAGAAGAAGAACATACTTTTTTATTGAGAAGATTAAGCAAACATGAAAAGTAATATCCTGAATTCTTATACTAGAATACAATTCAACAACTAATTCAAATTTTCTGGGATATCTGTAATTGATGCTGTAAAATTACGTCGTTCATCAGTGGTAGCAGTAATAACTGGCATCCATATATCAGCAGTATCACTCAACAGTGACTTGACCTGGGGATCTTCAGCCATCGCTGAAGATATCATCTCATCTACATCATCCAACTTTGCTGATAATTTATCCAACTCCTTGGCTATTTCCAGCTGTACAAAAATACTAAAAGAGTAAAAAGACCTTCAAACGTTTATTTCATACATACAATACATGACTATTGTTTCTGAAATGTAAAGCTTGGAGAGGAAATTAAGAAAACTTGTAAAAGATAAGAATGACCGTCATGGGGCTTCAAACTACCTGATCCAGATGCTGAGTCGACTTTGATGGAAGTTTTGTAACCTCTAATCCAAGGGCTTCAATTTTGGTACGCAATTCAACTTCTTCTTGATTGGTCAATGCTTCCACCTGCACCATAGAAGTTATGATACAATGCAGTGCAAGTGAAGAGGGACTAAGTGGGAAAGTCAATGTTACGATATTATTCAATTTCAAAGCCAACATTTAGGTGACTAAACGATTTAATTACATTTTGAATTCTTTCGACAATAAATTAATTGGAAAGAGTGAAAGGTAAGAAGGATTTTGACAAGAAAATAAGATTTAAAAATGAAGCATATCTATTAAATAGAGAAAGGATGATTTTTCATCAATAAAAGATAGAGATACACCCTCTATAATCTATATTAACCCTTAAAACAAGGGATTCTTTGCGGCAATTTTTGAAATTTACTGGAATATTAGAGGAATCCCGCAATTTTCATGACACTTACACTGCTTATGGCTTGCTCTGTTGCCACCTATACCTGTTATGGTTTGCTCACTACGCAAAACCATTAGTTTTGATAGAAAATTAATCAAGTGCATGGCACATAACACTTTTCTCTCTTTTCCCACAATTTTTGTGGAAAACACATGGTGAAAATACCATTGTGACCCCTTCATATCATCTTCTTCACCTCCACAAAAGCAAAGGAGAGAGAGTGACAGACAACTAAAGTGAGTATAAGTTAGCCATTCTTACTCTGTCAGATACACCCAATAGCAAAGACATGGGTGTGAAGCGCCACAAAATAAACCAGAAGAATATCCAGTATTTTAAAGGTTAACCAAGGGGGTGTATAAATAATTTGCACTAAAAAGAAAAGGTAAGAGACTGTTATTGTAGTACTCAGTGATATTACATACTAGTAAGCCACTCTTAGTAAGCATATAATCATAATGAATCTTCTCCACCAGTAGGACTCTTGCAACAGATGACAACATCATATTCACTCTTAGAAGATAAAGCTAGATCAGTTTCTCCTACTTGCTTATTAAAATCCTATAGAAAAGCAGAAGGCTATTTGCATCATTACCAGATAAACAACCAGCAAGAAACCTCAGTTTCACTTTCAAATGCAAGAATAGTTTCTTTCAATTTTCTCTACATAACTTCACAAAGCCACATATTTTGCAATGAGTTATCACAATACCCTATGTTTGACAAACATAGCACACTCGACATGGTAGAGAACAAACTTTCTCCTCCACCACTCACCTCTTATTTGGACAAGTTGTAGATGATTTCCCACAGTCCCTTCAGAAAAATGTCTACCGCATCCCTCATAAGAGATAAGTATCAATTTTAATTACATACATTACACCATCAGATTGCATGGCAGTGTAGACGGGCATGGCTGTCTTAAAAATCATCTTATTTTCCTAAGCATAACATTAGAATCATATTACCAAAGTATTACACAACAAATGGCTATCAATGACAACCATTACAATATCAAGTGTTCCTCAATAATATCTAAATCAAGCCAAAAAGAAAAGCCCCAATTCACCTCGTGAAACACATACCAAAAGGCAATTTTTATTAAAAAGATCTAAGAAGGGAGGATATTCAAACTCAACGAAGATATTTTATCATCCCAAGCACCTTAGAACACCAAAATCTCAAACACCCAGATCATAAGTTTCACCAAAAGAAAACAAAGCGGTTTCTGCCACAAGCAAAGGATTAATAATCATGCTCCTATTCATAATTATGACAAGTGAGTAACACAAATAGAATTTACAGAACACAGAATAGCAAAGAAAGAAATCAGATCATGTCCAATGGTGAAATTGGACTAATAATTGGTGGATTTGTTAAGGATAGGACAACAGAACCTGTTGGAGAAGACCGGAGAGAAGCTGAAACAGTTGGGCATCTGGCTTCTCTTCCTCTGCCATGGCTGCATATGTGTTTGTGGAAGGCCTTCTGTGTTCAGTCGGTAAATATCATTGTTTTTCTGTCAACACGTAAAGAGTACAAACAACCAACAGAAGAGGTGGCTGAGGCCAATCTGTCCCAACCCTCCTCCCGGGTTCGAATCTCACACTACAACCAAAAAAGAGTATTTAGTCCCCACATTTAACCCAAAGCAAAGCACTACCATTCTCACTCCTAAATTTCTCACTACACCCCCAATAACTTAATAATTTTATTAAATTTAGGGAAATTTTACACATACCCATCAATCTTCTTTCCATACCCAACACGTATTTCAAAGTTGAATGGACAAATTTATCCCTTAGCATAATTACCAATAAGGACAAATTAAAACTTTTGTGAAATCAAAATTTCTTTTTATACCCAACACCCAATACCCAACACCTAATACCCATCTTCCTTACCATTCCTAACCTAACTATTCTCCTCTTCCTCACTCTCACACTCTCACTCACACCCCCTTTCACACTCATACTATCAAACATCAAACTAAGCCCTAACAACAAAACAAGGGTTTTCAAGCAAATGATTGGCGAAATCGTACCCTATGAGCCTCCAAATGAGGTATGAGTGGATTTTGTGTAAATTTTTCAGCATTTTAGCCGGTTTGAGATTTTTGGTTCACGAAGTGTTCGGCGAACCAGAACCGAACCCGTGAACATATTTCGGTTGGTTTCAGCCGAGTATATCATGTCTATTCGGTTGACACCAACCGAGTACTTATTTCATTATTTATTATTTACAAGGTGATCAGCTAGAGATAACCGAATACATTAGCTTTGTCCGGTTACATGTAGCCGTTCCAACCGAGTACTTATTTTATTATTTATTATTTACGAGGTGATCGGCTAGAGATAACCGAA
Source organism: Purshia tridentata (assembly GCA_003254885.1). Taxonomy (NCBI): domain Eukaryota; kingdom Viridiplantae; phylum Streptophyta; class Magnoliopsida; order Rosales; family Rosaceae; genus Purshia; species Purshia tridentata. The sequence goes on along the minus strand of QANT01003267.1, from coordinate 30,364 downwards.
TACATTAGCTTTGTCCGGTTACATGTAACCGTATATTTTACATATATACGGTTACCATTAACCGAACAAAGCTATTTGCAAAACATTAGGCCGGCTACCTTTAACCGAAATAGTTAAGTATATTCGTTACTATCAACCGAAATATTTCATTATATCCGGTCCACTGTAACCGAATACTGGGACAACTTGGAATTTTTATTTTTTTTTCTTTATTTAGGAGGAGGAAGATGAAGAAGAAGTAGAGGGTGAGCAAGCAGACGGTGATGAAGCACAAGGTGACGCTTCTACTCGAGGTAGCTTGGTTGGAAATGGACATGCCGATCACACTATTGAATTCACCACCAATAAGGTATTTATTGAAACCAACTTAAGAGACTAGACCATTTTGAATAAAATGGTCTCTAAGTACTTTTGATTCACTGTGCAGATATTTTCAAGTAAATCTGAAATGATTAGTTGGGTCCGTGGAGAAGGTTTGAGGAACAACACAGTATTAATAATTAGGAGGTCCGATTCAGGAAGAGTTGGAAAGAGAATAAAAAGACCTCGAGTGGTTTTTGGGTGTGAGAGGCACGGTACACACAAGCCAAGCAAGGCTATAACCACAACGGATCAGGCATCTGAAGTTGAGAGCAGGAAAGACAAGCGTGTCAGGTTGGATTTTTCCAAGAAATGTGGATGTCCTTTCCTTTTGAGAGGTGTGAACATTGGAGATGGAGATGGAGATGAATGGAAGCTGGAGGTGGTATGTGGAAGCTAAAATCATGCCGCTATGAGGTTTCATGAAAGACATTCTTTTGCAGGGCGTTTATCCAAAGAAGAAACTGAGTTAATGATGGACATGTCAAAGAATTTGATTCGACCAAAAAATATTTTGACAAGTATCAAAGATCGAAATGTCGAGAATGCATCAACAATCAAGACAATCTACAATGCCAGACACCGATACAGAACAAAAGACAAGGCTGGGAGAACACAAATGCAACAGTTGCTTCATAGGTTATCCGAGCACAAGTATGTTGAGTTTCACAGGTGTTATGGTCCTGATGATACAGTGAGTGACATTTTTTGGACTCATCCAATTAATGTTCAGATGGTACGTTCCTTTCCCCATGTACTTATCATGGATTGCACATACAAGACTAATAGGTACCGATATCCGCTTTTGGAGATTGTTGGGGTGACATCCACTGAAATGACATTCTCAGTGGCATTTGTTTATTTGAATAGTGAGAAAGAAGATAATTACACATGGGCTTTACGTAGATTGAGGGATTTGTTAAATGATGATTGTCTTCCCAGTGTCATTGTCACGGATCGAGAATTAGCATTTAAGAATGCCATTTCTACGGTATTTCCGAGTGCTCGCCATTTGTTGTGTAGATGGCATATTAGTAAAGCAGTACTAGCGAATTGCAAAAGGTACTTTGGGACAAAGGGTGAATGGGAAAAATTTAATAATGCATGGCACAATGTGGTCAATTCAAGTACGGAAGAGGAGTACTTAAGTTCAGTACATGACATTGCATCCAAGTACCGAGATGATCCTGAGGCAATTAAGTATTTGAATGATGTTTGGCTCAATGATCATAAAGAAATGTTTGTGGCTGCATGGACGGACACCTGTTTGCATTTTGGTACCACAACCTCCAACAGGTAAATTTTGTTTGTTTTAACCTTTTTCTAAGTTTTTGTCCTTTAATATATTAACATTCTACACCTGTTTGCATTTTGGTACCACAACCTCCAACTGGTAAATTTTGTTTGTTTTAACCTCTTTCTAAGTTTTTGTCCTTTAATATATTAACATTCAACCAATGAATTTTATCTCCTATATTGAAATGTAGGGTGGAAAGTGCGCATGCAAGGCTGAAGCGACAACTTGGGTCTAGTCAATTGAGCTTTGACATATCGTGGACTCATATTCATTCCCTAATCATGTTGCAAGACACAGAAATAAAGGCATCCTTTGAGAAGAGTCGATGTTTTATTCAAAGTGATTTCAGGCATCCTGACTTGAGAGAATTAGTGGGCGTTGTCTCCATTGCAGCTTTGAATAAGATTGTCATTGAAATGAGGAGGGCCAAATCAGTGGAGGGAGATGTGTTACCTTGTTCATGCACTATTCGACACACACACGGCTTGCCATGCAAACATGAGATTGCGGATTATAGACGTCTAAACCAGGCCATACCATTAGGATCGATCCATTTATTTTGGACCAAGTTAGATTATGACTATGTGCCAAAAGAGAGTAACCGCCCGACCCCACTATTTAAGGCACATATGGAAGAATGGCAAAACTGGTACGAACAACAAGATGATGAGATGAAGAGGGTCCTAATGGTGAAATTAGAAGAGCTTAAAAATCCTAGTTCGTCTATGCTTACTGAGCCGATTGAAAAGTTGAAAACAAGAGGGCGTCCACGGAAAATTGACACGTCTACTCGTCGCATGCCTTCCCATTATGAATATGTACTTGCAGCGTCTCAAGGGGATAGTCATTCACCAACAACCACACAAACTGATGCAACCACATTGTCAAAGGCAAAACCAAAGAAGAGGCCACTAAAAAAGAAGGTATAAATCTCGTCCTTCTACTTGCTTATCTTTTTCCATCATGTTTAATGAGATTTTTGTTGACAGACTTATAAGTCACGCTTCGACTCGCCATCCATGCCTGCCGTCCCAAGCCAAATGTTCATTAGTGAATTTCCTGAGTCCTTTAGACCATACATTGACCATGTCATTGATGTCGACTCAGATGGCCATTGTGGGTATAGAGCAGTGGCCCATGCCTTGGGTTTTGGAACTGATGCATGGCGTAAAGTACGTTGGGACTTATTGACGCATCTACGTGATTATCCTAACTTATTTAAGATTGTATATCAAGGTGAAAGATTTTATATTAGTCTTTTTGGGAAAGTGATATCCATATGGTTGAGTCTTTTATTTATCCTAACTTGTTTATTTTTTTTTGTTTTAGGTGATGACTTGTATGACGGACTGACCAAGAGACTAGACCATTTTGAAGACAGTGCATACAGTCCACATTGGATGATCATGCCTGAGATGGGACACTTAATTGCCACTACTTATAAAGTTGTTGTGGTTCTTGTGGCAAAACGACAATGTCTTACATTTTTGCCATTACACTTAAAGCCTACAGGGTTGGGCTCTCAACTCAAAGAGATTGCTATAGGATTTCTTGACTCAATGCATTTTATACAGGTACTCTCTTATAATTTTGTGCTTCAAGTGCCAATGAATTTTCCTTATTTAGATACTCTCTTATATTTTTATACAGATACTCTCATATATATCACCAATGTTCATTTGTGTTTGTAACTCAATATGACTCCAAGACACCCTTTGCCACCAATTGCAACGTGGTGGACGAAGTTAGCCCATCTCGATGCGAGACACCTAGGTGATATATATGCTACCCGAGTAGCCAAATTCAAGGAACTTCCAGGCCTAGAAGATGTTGCAACAAGGGAGACAATTCATTTGGACGATGTGTGACTGAGATACATGTTGTGTTGATTACTTTCAGAGATTTTTATTTTATTTTGGTAAAAGTGATTTGTTGTTCGTGTATTTGGTATCGGGATTATATTTAATTTGTTCCATAAATACACATTAGTACCCAAAATTAGCCCAAACTAACAACAATATCATCATACAACAAATTAGAATAAAAATAAATTCATTCTTGAATAAACATTGGTAACCAATTACAATAAAAGGTGAATAATGTCTCCGATAACAATTACAGTAAAATATCACTCTTGGGGACGATGGGCTCTTCTACGGAAGGTCAGGGTGTTCTGCAACTCGACATTTGTCATAAGTCGATGGATGCCCTCTAACCCTTCAAACATGTAGTCGGGATCCAGCCTAGCCGCCTCTCGACCCATATCCATAAAACGCTATGTAATACCCACCACGCGCCCCTCACGCTCCTGCAAAATTCAAAGGTACGACATTCGTTATTATGTATGACTAAGAAGTTAAATAACATAACCTTAACTTTAACTCATACGTGGTAGTAGGCAGTGTCCCTAGATCTCCCAAATGATTGGGGATCAAACTCGCCTATGTTCCGTGGGTTTCGGACAGTCAAGTGTGATATGCGGCGGTACCAATCCATGTATCCGGGCACTGTATCTGAAGGAGCCCTCACTGGATGACTACGATGCTCATCAAACAACACATGATCCTCTTATGCCTCCCATTCTCCCTCAACATAATCATATAAAGACTTATACGATGGAGCAGTGTGACCACGACTAATTCGAGATTGGACACGCGGTGGTGGAGGAATTGTTTGTACACGCCCAAATTGTCTAAGTACTCTCCCTGGGTAGTACGGCTCAATCACTTCACAGCATTTAAGCATCCCTGAATAAAAGCAAATCTCATGAAGAGGATTATGCCCCCTACGAGATGCGTATGCATCCCATATGACCTACAGATAAGTTTTTGAAAATGCATATAAGCTTGTGAAATTTATACCAGATAAATATAGTTGAAACATAAATAAAATAAAAAACTAGAATGTTACAAACAAGTGTACCTGGTCTGAAGTCAAATCATCTAACTTAACTCTTAACTTTGTCACATCGTTCGATGATACTGCACCAGTAGCACGTGGTATCCAACGACGAGCACGAGGATTTTCATCTCTATAAGTGTGATCATAGTCAGGGAGAAGCACTGCATAGAAGTGCTCATATACCCATGCCTCCAACAAAGTCAAATAGCCACTAATCTGCTTCACTTCAGCTCGGGAAGCTAACCCAAGTTGTCGATATAGCCACGCCAGACAACCGGGGCCCCATGCATACCCACCAACATCATGAAGATTGCGCAGAAGGCTAAGATAAGCCACACTTACCCTAGTACCACTCTTATCAACAAACAGAGTACAACCTAGGAGGTACAACAGGTAAGCCCGGGCTGCGCACCTATTGGAATTTGCAGATTGTGTGTCATCTACACCTGAAAAAGTAGACCGTAACCACTCAAACCTCACGGACTGGCCACCAACATCTCCCAAGGCTTCCAATGCATCGTCCTCGATCACTCCAAGGCATTCCATCAGTAGAATACAAGCATCCACACGTTTCAACGTCGGTGCAGACAATGCAGTGCCGGTGATAGGAATACCCAAGATGTTGGACACATCGTCCAAGGTAATGGTCAACTCACCAACAGGTAAGTGAAAACTGTTGGTCTCTGGATGCCATTTCTCCACAAAAGCTGAGATGACGGTCTTATCAGGCGTGCGATAGGTACAATCGATCAATGGTAATAAGCCCGATGAGGAAATGTATTTCCTAAAGCGTCTATTGTTGCTTCATGATTGCCAATTCCATTCCCGAATCGTAGTCCACTTGTTTAACAATTTCAGTGGATCACAGTAGTCCTGTTGCATAAGATGTAAACGAATGAAATTAAATAGGGTGTGCTAATTATTATGGAATTATTATTCAGTAAAAGACACTTATAAAGTATCAAGGGTGTGTAAATTATAGTACCTCATCTTGCAGATTTCATAGGCTATATGTGTGCCAAAACTGACCAATACTGACTTATCTATTGGTCCAATAGAGGCTGGCACATTCTCTGGGGCTGGCTCATCCTCTAGGGCTGGTATATTGCCCTCACTGGCAGAAGCATGTAGTTGTCTAAGGAGCTCCTGTTCTTGTTGTCTTAAGAGATCTCTTTCTCGTCTAATGGAGGCCGTCGGACGACCTCGATCGAACGCATATCTACCTTCAAAATTAACAAATTGGTAAAAAAAGAAGATAGACAAAAAAAAAAAAAAAAANAAAAAAAAAAAAAGGGCTTCGATCACACACAGCCGAATAAAATGATAATATCCGGCTAGGGTCAGCCGAACTTCACAATAGCTTTCGGTTGTGTTCAACTGGGCAAAATTTTTTTGTTCGGTTAGTACCAACCGAACACAGCCTCCGACAGCAAAATAATTTGCAACCCACAAATCCCCCAAAACCTCGAACAAATGGTTAAAATTCAGATAAAAACAACAAACCCATCATAAAATACGTTTAATTTGCCCAAAACAACAAACAAAAAGCTTAGGAACTTACTTTTTCAAGTGAGATTCAAAGTTTGAAACCAAAAGCTCGAAATTTCAACCTCCAGCAGCTCAACAACCAGCAGAGCTCAACAACCAGTGACGGTGGCGGCAGCAGCAGCAAAGACGGGCGTCCGGCGGGTGTGGGCCGAAGCAAACCGAAAATTTCGGTTGTAGGTGGCTGAGATGGGGTTTGTTGTTCGGTGGTGGTGAGATCAGCTGTTGGGAGTGAGATTTTTGGGTATGGGGATAATGTAAATGATTGGATTGGGAGAGAAATTTGTTGTTGTTGGGTATGTGTGTAAAAATATGGGTAAGGAGAGAAAATGACAATAATGAGTTGGGTATCTATTAACAAGGGTAATGTGGTAATTGAGATTGGATAAATTAAGAAAAAACTGATTTGAAAAAGGTGAGTATTGGGTAAATTAAGAAATTGGGTAACAAAAGAAGATAGTTGGGTATAAATAGAAATTCCCTTTATATAAATACCTACCAAATGCCCACATATGTCACTTTCAACCTCTCTCTCTCTCTCACATTCCCTTATTCTAGGCTTGTTGATGCTTCTTCATTTTCTATCATCATTATTGTTGTGGTGATGGTGGTATTGTGGTCATTATTTTTTATGATGATTTGGAGAAAGAAGAGAGAATGAATTTTTATAGCATAACACGTTTTTCTGCAATGAAGAACAATGAGGAGAAGCAAAATCCAGCAGGGCATATAGAAATCTAAATATAATAAAAGCCTGTAGAGGTTATACAAAAACTGCTACAAAATTACAAACTAGAAGAAGAAACTGAAAAAAAAAAAAAAAACTCAACAAAAGAACCAAGACAAAAAATTATACAAAACTAGGTCCTAAGGCTACTAGCTAGTCATTGGTCATAGGCCAACATCTTCCGACTAAACTTGGCAGCATCAACCATGTTGCAGAGGGCGGGCTGCACTTCAGAGTACTTGTGTGTTTTGAGGCCACAGTCTGGGTTAACCCGGACGACATTGTTCTCAAGGACCTTACAGATATTCCTAATTTTGTCACAGATTTCAGTGGAAGACGGAATCCTTGTTGAGTGGACATCATACACACCAGGACCAATGGCAGCACCAAACTGCACTCCCTTAGGGAGGGCTGAGAGCAGCTTCTCATCTGATTTGGAGTTCTCAATCGTGATCACATCGGTGTCCATGTCAATGATCGAGTGAATGATGTCATTGAAATTTGAGTAGTACAGTGGGTGTGGATCTGTCCAAAACAAGATTTCCAAGCATTATTCTCTTAACTTTCTCATCAAGTAGGCCAATTCATACTATTCCAATGTGTACAGTATTTCAGTTTATGGAATTGATCTCTTTTTTTCTTTCTTCCTTCTTAACCAAATCTTTTATACTGTCAATTTGACACATGCTCACCACGTTTAGTCAAAGCACTTAAAGACCTAGCCCTAAAGTTACATCTGGATCTGAGTGTTGATTTACAACGAGAAATGAATGGTAGAGATGTGAAAAGAAACCTGGGTAGTGTCCTGAACATCACAGTTAGTTATCCTGAAGGAGTGAATAGCCCTATCTAGATAGAAAGCCTGCTCAGCCTTCCTAAGAGGCAAACCTTCTCTTAGAGCAAGCACATCAATCTGGATCACTGTAATACCAGCTTTCTCAAGATCCTCAACCTCATCCTTGATGGCCAAAGCAATCTGATAGCAGGTCTCAAATCTAAAAACAGGCAAATACACAGCATGAGAAACTAGAAATTTGGCCATTATAAATACAGGACTAAATTTGTATGTTTGTATTCTTACCTGGGCTGGTCATTTCTCACGAAGGACCAGTTGAGAATGGTTACGGGTCTAGTGAGCATTCCCTTCAAAGGTCTCGCCGTCATACCATGAGCCAGTGAAGACCAGAAAAGAGTATAATGTGAAGGAGACAAGGAACCTTTGGCTTTGCCCATGCATGAAGTCAGCCACTAATTCCTACGTAACCAATTAAAGCATTTTTGAAGGTCTTAAACAAGAGAAAGAGAAATTCCCAGACACACCCCAAAGAAAGTTAGCTACCCAAAAACAAAAGGAATAACTAAATCCAAAGTAAACACACAAACCCTAAGCCAACAAAGAAGGACCTCTCTCTCAGTTACCAATCTCAAAATCCCGACATGTGTGTATATATAAATACATCCAACCGGAGCTTGCATTTTCAAGATTCAAATATACAACTAATACACAAACCCAAGAGACAGAGACAGAGACAGAGCCTGCAAAACAAATTAAAGGCTAATTTATAAGATGGCAACAAGAATTAATCATGTGTATGAAGAAGTTGAACCACCATCAGACTGGACACACGAGGAAGCTTATGACACTCTCATCGTCCATCTACCTGGTTTGTTGCTTATATTTAATTAACTCCCTTTCATCATGTTTGTCTATGTTAATTGTTCTTCAAACTCTCTATCTCAGCTTTTCTTTTAACTGTCTTTCACTATTTGTCTTCTTGATTTCAGTTTTGTCAATCATATTCATATAGTTAATTAACAGTTCTAGTTAAGGCCAAATCATCCATTTTTTTTCCCTATATTATTTTGGTCTTTTGTTCTTTTTTTAAGTTTGGAGCAATGCCTCAAACAAAATCACTATTGATTTGAAATAAATCTTAATTTTAATTTGTTTTTATCTACGGAAGGAGATAAAACATTGTGGCTTTCAAATATTATAAAGAGAAATCCGCTAGACTAATGTCTAGTGTTGTAGTTGTATAGCTTCTCATCTTTAAAAATGTTGTTGTTGGTGTCTTTTATTAAATTAAATCTACTCATATAAATCCAACGACATTATTTTTAACAATAACGCTACACCTACTATATTTTTATACAATAATTTATAACATCTTACGTGGCAATTTATATGGCATTCATACATTGGATACTTGAAGAAATAAAAATAAAATTAAAAATTCTGAAAATAAGGAAATATCCTGCCAGTTTATATTTTTATACAATAATTTATAACATCTTACGTGACAATTTATATGGCATTCATATATTGGATACTTGAAGAAATAAAAATAAAACTAAAAATTTTGAAAATAAGGAAATATCCTGCCAATACAATAATGATATATAAAATGATATAAAAATATGGTAAGAATAGTATTATTGTATTTTTTAACATGCTAGTTGATTGGTGTGTCTTCTAGAGTTGTTTATTGTTTATTAACTTCTTTTTGCCTTTGTTAGTGAATCAAAATTAGAACTATATATAGACACCAAAATCGTAAATTTATCAAATAAAAGAGCATAAATACATAAGAAATGAATGCATGGGAATTGGGTTGGGTTGGGTTGTGTTGGGCATTGATTTATAAATATGTATTGTTTTTACAGGATACAATAAGGAGCATCTGAAAATTCAAGTGATGTCATCACGTAACATAAGGGTGCTTGGTGAGCGCTCAGTTGGTCAGGGCAACAAATGGCAGCGTTTCCGCAAGGAGTTTCCCATCCCAACAAATTGCGACCCCAACGACATCTCTGCAAAATTTGAGAGCGGCATTCTTTATGTCAAGCTTCCAAAGAGCATAGCCCCTGAACAAACCCAAAAGCCACCTACAACTGAAGCTCAAAAGCCACCTACAGCTGAAGCCCAAAAGCCACCTACAACTGAAGCTCAAAAGCCACCTACAGCTGAAGCCCAAAAACCACCAATCACAGAAGCCCAAAAGCCACTACCCAAAGAAGCCCAAAAGCCAACAATCACAGATGCCCAAAAGCCTCAACAGCCTATGAGTGGTAGTGATCATCAACAAGCCCAAAAGCCACAAACCACAGAAGCCCAAAAGCCACTTCCCAAAGATGCCCCAAAGAGTGGTAGTGATGATCAACAAGTGGCTTCAAAAGGCCCTATGGATCACAAGAAAAAGCAAACCAATGGGTCAAAAGCTAATGGACATACAGAGAAGGAGAAGGCAGCTGAGTCTAGCAATGCTGCTGCTCAGCAAGCATTGGACAAGGAAAAGAGTGCTACTAATGATGGGCAAGAGGATGGGGTTGATAAATTCTGTTATAGACCCCCACAAGTTTATAATTATAGGCAGGTTGTTGATGAGTTGGTCAGGGACCAGCTGAAGCAGCCAAGGAGATTGGTGAAATTGGTCCTGGCATTTTCATTTTTTCTGGTGCTTGGCTTGTATGTTAAGAATGCAATCAATTCCATTAAGGAACTTAAACGCCAAGAGCTGTAATTAGTGACCTACTGACCTGTGCCTACAAGCTATACCCTATGTGGCACCACTGGCATTATATGCAAATAACATGAATTGAATAAAGGGGATGGACAATTCAAGGTCATCCCCAGTTTATTGTTAAGGTTACCTTACTTTTAATTATGGTTAATGTTCAAGCTTAATTCTTTCATTTTTATATATATTATTTTATTTTTTTAATACTGATATCAGCAAATCTCTAGTGGAATGTTCATGGAGGGTTTAATTTGTGGCAACTTTAAAACCTTATGGAGTGTCCATATAAATTCCAGAAGTACAGTCCCTAAATAAAGGGGTGTTTGTGTTTAGCCACAGTCTTGCACCAAAAGAAAACCAGTTCATTAATAATAAGATAGTACAACTCTGTCTTAATTATAACTTCTAAGTTCATCAGACTAATGCAAACGGGATCAGCATTAGAAGCAGTTACATATCATAAGTTTATAGTTTTAGACATAACAATTTTCCTAGTTCCTTGTAGAATGTCTGAAGGTCTAGAGCTGGCTATCATGGTGAAACTAAGACCTATATATTAAAGGTCATATCTAGTTAAGAAAATGTAGAAGCACCTCTTGCTTCGTTTGGGAACTCCAAGCTGAAAGCCACCCACTTGCCATCACTAACAGGCAGCACCGTTATGGAATTATGGAATGCAACATCGGGAAATTGTGTGTAAACTCTAACCCTGTTGCACAGCAAGTAACTCCTCAATCCTGCACTTTTCCCTACATTTGTATCTGAATCTGAGAAAGTAGAACGATTGGGTTGTTTAAATGCTGGGGAGGAAGGGTTTTCTTCAGTTGAAGGGAGTGTTGATTCAGAGCATGAGCAAGAGCAAGAGCTTCCGGTTGTGTTCATATTATCCATATGCAGTATTGCACGAGATGAATTACAGTCCTCAGCTTTGAGATTGGTCTTGGTTGATAACTTGTCTGGTGTACCTGATTCTTGAACTTCATCAATGATCGATCAGTGCATGAACTATAAATCCTTTTTGGATAAGACAACTTGAAAAAGTTTTGAACTGCAGAAGAATTGATAGAAGGATTTGAATATCAGATGGAGATGTCACCTTTAATTTCTTTAGTGTTAGGATCGATTAGATAGAATGGGAAAAACACAAACTCAAACCAATAAAGAAATAGGCAAGAGAAAAAAGTAAATAAGGACACCAAGGATTTAACGTGGTTCGGCAGTGTGCCTACGTCCATGGGCAGCGATATTAGAATAACTCCACTATATCAAATAATGGGTACAACGGAAAGATCTTACCAAGTCTAAGAACAAGACTTGATGAACACCTAGAGAGTACAAGAGGAATCACCACTTCTTCAAGCTATGAACACCTTGAAGGAAACACCAAAAGAAATACTTCACTTCTCTCACACTCTTTCTTTCTCTATACTCTCACTCCTTACTTTGAGTGGTAGTCGAAATGCAATTGGCTTGATTGCTTCAATTGCTTGATGTTAAATGCCAAGCCTCATCCTCCTTTTATAGCCATGGATGGATCTTTCTAGCTACTAGGAGAATTGATTAGTCTCTAGATATTTCCACAAGTTTCTAACTTGCACCAATATTCAACATTTGTGGAGTTCTCTAGATAATTCCACCAACTTAAGAATGGGGAGTATTCTACAAGCTTCTGTAGAACATGGGCTGGATATTTAATTAACCCAACATTTAGCACATTCCTCATACTTGGTAGCTGGAGATGAAGCCAGTTGAGGTTCATGTATGAGATTCTGAAGTGAATCAATAGTCATTGTCAAGTCAGAGCTTTGAGTGGTTTTGATAGCACCTTGTATTGGATCAGGGGAAGTGAGCTCAGCAGTACGGCTCAATCCACCTGAAATGAAATTAACCTTGTCAATGTACCATCATTCACTTTCTGCCATGAAAATGTGCACAAGCAGTGAAGCAAACGCATGACTCCAAATTTGGATTTCAAAGCTTGGAATTGCAACAATGTGCAGCAGAATAAAGACTACCATATTTTCCTGAAGGAGGACAGTGGATATCAATAGATATATAAACCAGGTAAACAAATCCAATTAATGGCAAGTGTACAAGCTAAAGATTTCTCTGAGTAACCAAGTCAAAACTTATCTGCAATGATTCAGCTACCAAATGAAATCATTTATGTGCCTGATGTTTATCATAGTCAAGGAAACCCAAAACAAATTGGCAATGCGTGGAGAGACACATGAAATTATATACTGTAATGCAAGGCTTTAAAGAATATAAAAGGCAAAATTCATATGCAGAACATGTAATAATGTTCTGTTCTTGCTCATGTTAAATGAAATCTAAAGGAAGCTCCCTTCTCTCAAAAAATTTAAAGCAGTTACAGCTGTCATTCGAAGAGGGAGAATTAACTTACGCTTTTTTAAAGCAGTGTAGGCAACCGTTGCAGCATTCAGCTCTGCCTGTTTCTTGGATTTCCCTGCTTCCCCACGGAATCTCTCTCCTTCTACTTCCACAGTGGAAGAGAAAATTGGCATGTGAGATGCACCGGATTTCACAGTTATATAAGCTGGCATGCAAAAGCCTTCTTTCTGAGCTAACTCCTGTAAGAGATTCTTGTAATGACCTGATTCATCCTGTGGAGGGACAGAAAGAAATGAAGTGTATTATATAAATTCAACATTTCATAGTAATAATGTCACGCACACACAAACACACACAACACCATAAACAGAAATTGAGAACAAAATGGTACAGGACTGAACTGCAAGAGGTGGCCCATCACTTTTACTAGAATATAAATTATAATGAAGAATCAAGATTTTTCGATTGAGCATGGTTCTGGAGCTGGCTCTTGTATTGATTGCACAAACCTATATGCATGAGCTAAGTGTTAGAAATATCCATTCACATGAGTAAATCAATAAGTGACAAGAGTGAGGAAATAAACAAGATATGGAAGGCTAACAGTGCAGAACCATGTTAAAAATGATTCAAAAATATTGGAATAACAACCTAGTCATTATTGTTCTTGTCTGCTATTTAATAGGAAAAGGCCCTAGTTATTATTGTTCTTGTCTGCCATTTAATAGGAAAAGGCTAGCTTTGTAGTCCTTTGAGGCATTTATGTTAATTAGTTGAGTGTTGTTCTCGGGTAGCTAGAGGGGTCCTAGTTATTATTGTTCTTGTCTGCCATTTAATAGGAAAAGGCTAGCTTTGTAGTCCTTTGAGGCATTTATGAGTGTATGTCTTGTTTCTGGCCTTCTTATTTGTACTAAGAAAGGAACCTGCTCTTCTTACGATCATAATAAGAAAGAAAGTCTTTTGTTGGCTTATCTTTTCTACATGTGTCATTTGCTCTCTATGGTGAGTATTGGAGGGAGGTTAGAAAGATTGTAGTTTTGGAACTTTTTAGTGCAAGGAGGGTTCAGATGTTTCAATCTGTGAGGGATATAGAGGTTGGACTTATGCTTGAGTCTATAGCTCATAATTCCTCTTCTAGTCTCATCAATCTCAGTGAAGCCACACATTCTTAGCCAACCATGTTTTGTGTTGTTGTGCTTTTGGTAAAAAGTATGATGGTGGAAGTAGCGAAATTCTTGAGTTGATTCATGAGGCAATGGACTTGTTGGGAGGGTTCAGCATATCAGACTTTCCACTATGATTGGTTTGGCTGAACAAGTTCAATGGTTTTGAAAAAAGGGCGGAGAAGTGCTTTGAAGGCTTGGAAAATTTCTATGAGAAAGAGATTGAGGAACACCTTGACAGCAAAAGGCCTAAACTCGAACATGAAGATCTTGTTGATGTTAGGCTTTGAGTTCAGAAGGATCCAAATCAAGCAATAGCCCTCACCAATGATCAAATTAAGGGTGTTCTCACTGTATGTTCCCTTTTCTTTCTTCACGCATATATCCTAATGTTGTGTGATTGTTAAGTTTATTTTCTTTATTAGTATTTCATACAATATAAAACGAATGTTGGTCCATATCCTAACAACTTAAGCTTTTGGAAATCATGGTAATTAATGCAACAACATTTATCATGATATCAAAGTAGAAGATTCGGAGTTTGAATCCCTGAAAACTACAACCTCACAATTATAAGTTGAATTCATGTATTGGGCTCCAAGGCATTATAGAATGTTAGCAAGCTTTGGGGAGCTTGATACTTAAAAATTGTTAAATCTTTTTTTGCAGGACATGTTTAGTGCAGGGACTGATACATCCTCAGCCTCACTGGTGTGGACGATGACTGAGCTGATTAGGAACCCCCTAGTGTTGAGGAAAGCACAAAATGAGGTGAGAGGAGTTGTCAAGGGAAAAGGGAAAATGGAAGTTAGTGATCTCTCAGAACTCATGTACCTAAAGTCAGTCATCAAGGAAGTGCTTAGGTTACATCCACCAGTGCCATTACTAATACCAAGACAAACCATAGAGAGTTGCACATTTGAAGGGTATGACATTCCGGCCAATACAATGGTGTTTGTTAATGCAAATATGATGCGAAGTGACCCCAAATGTTGGGAGAATCCAAATGAATTTTTTCCTGAAAGATTCTTGGACAGCTCAATTGATTACAAGGGAAAGCATTTTGAGTTTTTACCATTTGGGGCAGGAAGAAGGAGTTGTCCTGGTATAAACTTTGGTGTGCAGCTGGTTGAGCTTGCACTTGTTAATCTCCTTTATGGTTTTAACTGGGAACTGCCTCATGGGATGAGAAAAGAAGACTTGGACATGGGAGAAGCTACTGGGCTTACAGTGCAGAAGAAAGTTCCTCTATGTCTTGTTGCTGCTCCTGTACATCTTTGACACATACAAAGACCAAACCTATCTTGATACATTTGTTGGCCATATTATTATTATGTGGCAAGCAACATGTCAATTACACACTAGTCATAATAATTGATGTAAAAAATAGATTTCACTTAGCATTGCTTTTCTATAAATTATTATTTCATTTTTATCTGTTCTAGAAGTGTTTCTTTGTTAATTGCATTCCTTAAACCTTAATTGGTAGAATTAGTTAGTATTATTTGTTTCCTTGTCTTCCAAGTTACAAGCTCCACTATATGAGGAAGTCTACTTTTATGATGACGGCTCTAGTTAAGTATGTTTTACTTTTTGAAGACGACAGCCATTGAATAATACAAACCTTATATATTGTTTCAATCTTGCTGTTATTCTGGAGAGACCAAACTTGAAGGAACTGTAGTCTGATGGTGCACTTCACCAACAGCTGCAATTTTTGATTGGGGAATAGTCAATTGTAAGACACAATCTCTCAAAAATGGAGGGCTTTCTCATTGTCACAAAAGCAAACTGTGCAAGAATGGGCACACCGGTATGGGAGAGATAGCATTGCCAATAAGTATATATATATATATACGAGCGGGGCTACACCAATGATTGATGTTTTAAAGTATAGAAAAAGACGTGGAAGGATAACGATGGTCCTCTTTTGAAGGGTATGATATGAAATATCAATAATTGATGTTTTAAAGGATAAAGATGGTCCTCTTTTGGATAAGATCTACGCTAATGTAGAGAAGCTGAGACGGTGGTGATCTTCAGCTCCAAGCCTGCATTTAAATAAAAACAAAAAAACAAAAATATTAGATTCAAGCTAAGTAGCTAAGGCCCTAAAAGGCTAAAGCATTGAAGCATTTTCAGCCTTACTAAGTCATTGCGAGGGGTCAGCTTCTTCTCCGGCTTGCTATGGGTGGATCCGCCATTGACATCAGCAAAACTAAGGTGAAAGACAATTATACCCCTAGTCTAACCAATTTGGGCTGTATTGAGGAATGGGCCCCCTCTCTGTTGGAAGCCCATGACAAGTAAAAGTAACACGTATTAAGGCCCAAGAAAGGGGACGGATCCAAACCAGTAGTCTTACTCCATGGTGGACCTACAATTTCTTGGCCTTCAGACTTCTCCAAGTCACTATAAATAAATACCCTCAAGTCTCCACCAAGGTCAAACTAGGTACACAATTCTTGAGTTTTCAGCCTATTACTTTCACCTTTTTTTCACGGTGGTGATTCGTACTTCAGGTAAATATTTTCATTTTGGTGGGAGGTGTTGTTGAGTCTTAGTTTACGATTAAACATATGAAATCTTTTTCTCAATATGTATGTGAGATTTTCTTTCACATGATATGACTATGGCATATAAAAATGTTGTCAATTATTGCTTTTGCATAGCGAGTTAGAGCGTGATGATTGGTTAATTTGATTGGATTTTCACCATAAAGTGTAAAAGCATTTTATTCACGAACACAAGAGGTTTTTTTTTTTCTTTTTTTGCCGTAACATACAAGAATTTATGCATAAATTAAGTTTGGGTTGACAAAAAACCCTAAGTTGGGGAATATTAGTTACCTATCTCCAATCTACTTTTCTTCTATATTTACTTGATCATAATTATTATCAAATAAACTAACGGAGATCTGAAAAATTTATAGCTTGAATGAGAATAAGAAGATCGATTAGACAAAGGAACTTCTCAACCTAGGTTTGGGGTTTGGTCTAATGAGATTAGCCCAAGGTCAACAAAAATGACTTAAAACAGTTACAGTTACAAAGTAAAAAGGAAAAGTTAGCGGTGGTTTGTGTCGCCTTCAGTTAAAATAAAAAAACAAAAAAAAAAAGCGCTAAAAAGGATACGCTTTTCCGTAAGGAAACTTCCTAGAACCAACCTTCACCATTAAACTACGCACGCAAGTACCCATCTGTCAATCTCTGAGACTTGCTCCTCCTATTGCAAGTTGCAAACTTGTAACTACAACAACAAATAAGTTAAACAACCATTACTCAGTTACCACTTTATCCCCTGGTCTCCTCCGCCCACTGACAGATACTATCTTCAACACAGAAATGTTGCAGTTGACCTTCTCTCTAAGAGGTACCAATCCTCTTTCTGCTGCTTAAAAATTGATGGGTTTGGTCTTTTTTGAATTTGGGTATTAGGGAGTGGGATCATTTTTTTCTTTTTGGGTTGGTGGGTTGTATTTTTTAGTAAAGCTGTAAAAGGTGTATGCCTTTCTCTGACCTACAAATGTGAGTGGATATGGAATGTAGCTTCTGGGAAATTTTGGGTCTTCTTAGATAGCAATTATGAGTTGGAATAAGTTAAGGAAGTGCATGTCTGTTTTTAGGGTGCAAAAGATTTCTTTGATTTACATTTTTTTCGCCAGAAATTATGATGATATATTCTGGGTTATGTTAGATTACACTGATCCCATTATGTAAATTGCCTAAAAATCCCCAGCATTATTGAATCCAGCCCCATTTCTTTGCATATGGATGAACCTTGAAATTTACATTGGTTATCTTAAACTTTTGTTCAATTTTCCTGAGACTATTTTGTTCTTTTTCTTTCTTTTTTTTAAATTATGTATCTTGGGGTTATATCCCCATGATTTCCTTACTAAAAGGAGGGGGGCACTAAGTAGTTTTTGAGGTGTTGTAATTGCTTCTTGGTATGATCACTTGGTTCTCATTTGTTGAATGTGCAGTGTTCCTGTAGAATATAGAATAGATGGGTGGGGCATTTTCAAAACGTTCAACTTCAAGACAGTCTTCTTTTGGGTCTAGCTCACATTCTTGGAATCATCAAAATTATCCTCCACAGACACCATATGCACAACCAAGCCAAGACTACGGGCAACAGCAGCATTATGCTCCTCCACCTCAAAGCCATGGTGGTGTTTGGGCGCCAGAGTCAAAAAAGAGGTTGGAGAGGAAGTATTCAAAAATAGATGATGATTACAATAGCCTGGAGCAGGTAAAAGACACATTTTATTTCAAGTAATTGAACTGATATAATTGCAGAACATTAAATGTATAGCCAATCTCTGTTGTGTGTGTGTGTGTGTGCATAGGTAAAGAATCGTATTTATTGCATATGTGTATTGTTATAGTGATGTCACCCATCTTCGAAGCAAATATGATTTCAGATCTTTGTAATTTCTACTAGCACTTGAGTAATTATTATGGCATTCTTCCTACCAAAAAAATAATAATAATTAAGGCATTTTGTATTACTCTTAAATTTTGACAGGTCACAGAGGCATTGGCGCGTGCTGGTCTTGAGTCATCCAATCTTATTGTTGGGATTGATTTTACAAAGAGCAATGAGTGGACAGGTTTGCCCTGGTGTAGGTGCTTAGAAGTCTTTTTATAAGTTATATAGTGAAACATCCTTGACTTGCTTTCATATCAGGTGCAAGGTCATTTCATCGGAAAAGTTTGCATCACATTGGCGAAGAGCAAAATCCCTACGAACAAGCAATATCAATAATTGGGAAAACATTGTCTTCCTTTGATGAGGATAACTTGATTCCTTGTTTTGGATTTGGAGATGGTATTACATCTAAATGTTGTATGAATTTTCAAATTTATCCTATCGACAATAGAGATTTTATGTGATGTTATATATTTGCAGCATCAACGCATGACCAAGAAGTTTTCAGTTTCTACCCTGATGATGGATCTTATTGCAATGGATTTGAAGAAGTATTAAGACGATATAGAGAATTAGTCCCTCAGCTACGACTTGCAGGTTGCAATTTGTTATATTCCCTTTTCCTCCCTTTTTTTTGGGGGGTTGGTTATTTGCTTATGGTAGATTTATTATTTATGTCATTTTTCTTGTGACAGGACCCACATCATTTGCCCCAGTCATTGAAATGGCCATTACTATTGTTGAGCAAAGTGGTGGTCAGTACCATGTGTTAGTGATAATAGCTGATGGGCAGGTATATATAGTTTATGGTCTCTATCTTTTAGTTTTCTTTGGAAAATTTCTGATCGAGCAGGTGAGGCTTTACGTAGCAATATGGTTTCATGTATTCAATTATTTTAATTAAATGAGACTGTAAATTGTCACAGGTGACTAGAAGTGTTGATACTGAGCGTGGCCAGTTGAGCCCGCAGGAAAAGAAAACTGTTGAAGCAATTGTGAAAGCCAGGTAAATGCTTAGAATGCTTGTTTTCCTTGGTCTTATTCTCTTTGCCAATCTATCTTATGATATGCTTTGTATATTGCAGTCAGTATCCCTTGTCAATTATAGTAGTTGGAGTTGGAGATGGGCCATGGGATATGATGAAGGAATTTGATGATAACATCCCTGCTCGGGCCTTTGATAACTTTCAGGCAAGTATTTGTAGGTTGTGGAACACATACGCTTTCTTGTCTTTACCTCATCTATCTTTAATTGAGAAATTCTGCATTTCTCCTGTAGTTTGTGAATTTTACGGATATCATGACAAAGAACATGGATCACTCAAGAAAAGAAGCAGAATTTGCTCTTGCAGCCCTGATGGAAATACCCTCCCAGTATAAAGCAACACTAGAGCTTAACCTATTGGGGTAATAATCTAACTCCTGTTTAGTGGCCTTTGGGGGATTTTCTGTTGCAGCTGGGTGACATTGACATAAATTCATTTGCAAATCATCCTTTCCTTTCATTGCTTATATAGTGCTTCAAGAGGGAAGGCTGTAGATAGGGTACCTCTTCCCCCTCCTCTCTATGGTTCTGCTTCTTTTAGTACCTCAAAACCTTCATACTCAAGCAATTTTCGTCCAAGTGCACCTGCTAGGCAATATGATGAGGTTGTTCGCACAGCGCCCCCTGCTGCTTCTGCTTCTGCTTCTGACAATCATGTACTTACACTCTTTCTACTTCTAAAATTATGTTGCTTTTATTTCTATGAACCATAATTACCATGTTGTGACATTGAATCTTTGGCATGTACAACAAAAGTAGACTAAAGTATTGGTGAGATCTCTACTCAATGTCACAAATTTCAGACTTTCCTTTTTGTGATTCTGACAGGTCTGTCCCATTTGCCTAACTGATCCCAAGAATATGGCGTTTGGTTGTGGACATCAGGTAATGCAGTTTTGCATTGGTTAAAATTTACAGTACTGGATTGAAGAATGAATATATGAATTGGATTTTACATAATTTGCAGACATGCTGTGACTGTGGACAAGATCTTCAATTATGCCCCATTTGCAGAAGCACCATCGAAACCAGAATAAAGCTATATTAAGTGCTAGTTTGCATGAAACTCGGACCACTGCAACTTAACTCCAAGACTATTTCAGTTCATTGCAAATTTCTTTTATCCGGAGGAACTCGGTCCCTTGTACATACACTTGCGGTTAGAATTGCTGCCATGGCTGGTTCTGTGTTGGTTTAAATTTTGTTGTTTGATGTGTTTGTTCTATTTATAATTTGGTCCAGTTAAATTCAACATATAACAAGTATTTTATGGGCCCATATATGTACACCCGATAAGCTTTACATATTCATTCATTAAAGTTCACCTTCTGGCGCCATCTACAAAGGATCTATAAAATGTCATTTTGAGTTCAACCGATGAATAAGCGACATGTGATTTTTTTTGTCCATCACAATCTTAAAATTGACATGGCGTACGTTGACTTTACAATTACTTTTAAAATTTCTCAAAAATTTTTTTTTTCTTCTGGAGTTGTAGAAATTTGTTGTCGGGATTTAGAATGCATTATTATCCACACTTCGTTGAGAAATTGTTTTGTATAACCTACGGTATCACATGGTTTAATGAAATTACATTAGTATAATAAAGGTGAACATTATTAATAATATATTTACAAATATAAACTTATCGTTTACTTACATTATAATGCATTAATGGATTATATTGTGTAATAGTGTTATGATTATATAAAATAGTCTTGGTACTTTGTTAAAGTTTGCCGGCGTCTTGTTGTATCAGCTAAAGACTCAGCATAAGTGTGGAGAACTTCTAGGATCAAATGAATGAAATTTTGCAAGCTAGTTAGTTACCATTATCACCAAACCAAGCACCCGAATAATATAATATATAATTATAGGCTACCATTCTTTCACAGTTAGACTCAGTTCCATTAAACTCGCTACTTTTTGTGTGTGAACAAACTGAATTTTAGCGAAGAAAACCACTCCTCTTTGAGTGTAAGACTGCCTAGTGACTCGGGTTTCCACCAAACAAAACTAGAAGCGTTTCTTGGATGCATGACTTAGCTTTATATATAAATATATTATATATAACACTCTTCCCACATCACTCAAAACACACACAAATGCATTCTTCTTACATGGCGCACCACAATCACTTCCCTGCTGTAATGAAATCCATGATCACTGCTCTGTTCTTGGCATTGCATTTTATTGGATTTGGTGGTGCAGTTGGAGGAGTAGACAGAAAGGGGCAATGGCAACTGCTACTGAACAACTCTGGTGTAGTGGGTATGCACATGGCATTAACTCACTACAACACTGTCGTTATGTTTGATCAAACAGAGGCAGGCCCTTCTGGGTACCAGCTTCGTAGGCGCTACGATGGAAGCATGTGCACAGATAGCCGTGAAGATTTGGCAGACTCATCCTGCTATGCTCACTCCGTGGAGTATGACATTTCTGGCAACCAAATCAGACCTCTGAGGCTTTACACTGATACCTGGTGCTCCTCAGGCTCTTTCTTAAGCAATGGGACACTTCTACAAACAGGTGGATATGGAAGAGGCACTCGAAGAATTCGATACTTTAGGCCTTGTGGAGACAATGGTCAATGTGATTGGAGGCAATCAGAGAGTTCACTCGCTGATGATCGTTGGTATGCTTCAAATCAGTTACTCCCAGAGCATGATCAGATCATTGTGGTGGGTGGAAGAAGGAGCTTCACTTATGAATTTGTACCAAAAATTTCTTCCAGGGAAAGCTCTCATGATCTTGACTTCTTGCACCAGACTTTTGACAGAGGTGAAGGAGGGAACAACCTCTATCCCTTCCTTCACCTTTCTTCGGATGGAAACTTGTTCATTTTCGCCAACCGGGATTCAATTCTCTTAGATTACAAACACAACAGGGTGGTTAAGACCTTCCCTCAAATACCCGGCGATGGCTCAAGGAACTATCCAGGCTCTGGCTCATCAGTGATCCTCCCATTAGACCACACAGACAGGTTCCAAAAAGTGGAAGTCATGGTGTGTGGTGGTGCTGCCAATGGAGCCTATAGAGCAGCAGCACAATTCAGATTCTTGAGAGGCATGAGCTCATGTGGAAGAATGGTGATCACAGGGAACAGACACATGTGGAACATGGAAAGCATGCCTGGTCCTCGTCTCCTAAGCGACATGGTGATCCTCCCAACTGGGAACATTTTGATCATCAATGGAGCTCAAGCTGGCTCTGGGGGATGGAACAATGCAAGAAATGCTTCACTCAAGCCTTTCCTTTACAACCCAGATAAGCAATTAGGAAAAAGGTTCACAGTCCTCAAGTCCACCAAGATTGCCAGAATGTACCACTCCTCAGCCATTCTTTTACCTGATGGGAGGGTCTTAGTTGCTGGAGGTAACCCTCATGAAAGGTACACTTTCAACGATGTGGCCTACCCAACTGAGCTCAGGTTACAAGCATTTGTCCCACACTATTTGGGCAGGCAATACCATCAATATAGACCCACTAATATGACCATACACTATGATCACAATCACAGTGAGCCCACTTATGGTGTGAGGTATGGGGGAGAGTTCAGTGTAAGCTTTTTTCTGGGGAGAAAGCCAAGCAACGTTGAGTTTAGTGCTTATGCACCACCATTCACAACACACTCCATATCAATGAATCAGAGGTTGCTGAAGCTGAGGTGCAAGAGTTTGGAGAGGGCTGAAGGTGGAAGGGTGCATGCAGTGTTGGAGGCACCTCCATCTCCAAATGTTGCACCTTCTGGTTATTACTTGCTCACTGTTGTCAATGGTGGCATTCCTAGCATGTCTCAGTGGGTTAGGTTCCTACATTCTTAAGGTCCTATACTATTTAGTAGTACTATTCTCAGTAGAAAAAATGTTATGCGGGATGACAATAATTCATGTAGAGAAGCATGCCAACGAGTAAATAAAATATCATATCTTAATATAGAAGCTTAATTTCATATATGCATAATTCTCATGAATACAAACCAGAAGTGTTTTTTATTTTTATTTTTTAAGCTTGAGCATACTAATCAAGAATTTAATTTGTAAGGATTGACAAATGGGCTGCCTAATGTGCTAATTGGGCCGTGCATTTCGTCATTGAGCTCGATGCTGGTCCATGAAATCTTGGGTCATCCAGGGTACTTGTGCACCATGCATGATAGCAATGTTGGTACATTTTAAATATACCAAAAAAATGTAGGTACGTACATTTGCATGTGATGAAGTGGTTTGTGGGTAGGTTTCACGCGGTCTGTGTCATATATAATTAGAGTAGGGTAGCCTTAGCTGCCATACGAAAGAACCTCTAATTCTTCAAATTATATCTCATATTATATTTGCTAGACAATATCTCAAAATTTTTAAGTTATTGAAAATTAGTTAACATTACAAATTAAAAATTTAAAACACTGGTGAATTCTTTATTTAATGTGACTGTATGAATTGATGGATGGTAACCTTAACATATCACGAGTCATTAACTACCTTTACCAAAAAATTTCAGCTGCATTCATTGCACTCAACTAGTTTCTTGGCTTTAAATTATCACTTTCATTAATCTGAGATCCAAAATCACAAAAAGAAAAGAAAAATAAAGATTAATAATTGGACCCTCAAATATCATATATTCATATCACCATTTGAGCAACTTTGATGTATATATCTATGGCTTCAGTTTCGGACCCTCCTTACCATAGACTGAGAAATGAAGGTCTCTTTGGTGAAGGATCAGATCAACCAGAAGATCATCAGAGAACAGTGATATTCAAAAAGATAAGGGTATGGTCCAAGATTAGGAAGCTAGGTGCACGTAGAAGGAGGCCAAGGGTTCGCATTTTGGGCTTGAGAAGGTTCCTGAGGAAAAGGAGTAGGCTCTTCACAAGGATTAAAGTTTCATGGGTCAGAGCTTTGAGGAGGTTGAAGAATGGGCAGGGTCACATGAATGACCTATTTGGTGGGAACTACTTGTTCATGCAGGCCAACCCTATGCCTTTCAAATGTGCTGAGAGACCCTACAGTGTTGGTCATGGCCTTCATGTTCATGGTAGTTTGCCCTCAAGGTATTGATCTCTTGAAACAATATTGTTTGAGCGATATTATTATATAGAGGAGTTCCCTGGCTAGTTATCCTATAGTTTTCTACACAAATTTGCTGAAATATTGTGTAATTCTCAATTTATATATATATATATATATGCATGGTGTCAGGGTGTGTATATATATATATACCAAATCATGTCCTTGTTGTAATTTATCTTAAATTAAAAAAAATTGAGATTTACAGTATTTTTGTTCCTAAGGATGTTCTTTGGTACTTAAAAATTTTTTCTTAATTAGTGCTGCATAGCCTTTTTTATTATTAAGAACTTACTTTTAAATTAAAACTTAAAAAGTTAAAAGTACCTTCTTAATAATAAAAAAGTTTTAATAAAGTCAATAATAAGTTTATATTAAGAAAATAAAATTAAATCCTGAAATGCCGTTATGTTATATTTTACCGGGAAGGGATATAGAAAGAGCAATTGAAGCAACGAACTTTTGAAATCTTTGAGAGAGAAGTCTGAATGTCTGATGATGAGAACAACAACAACGGTCACCAAAAACCATCATCCAAACAACAAAGCAGACTTCGCTGCTTCACTGCTCAAAGCTTGCACATCGCTTTCCCACCTCAAACAAATCCACGCCCACATTTTTAGATCCAGTCTCCACCGAAACGCCTCTTTAGTTTCCACTCTCATCTCTCTCTATGCTTCCCTCTCCTCCTCACCTTGCTATACCCACCTCGTCTTCACCTCTTTCTCGAACCCGAATCTCTCCGTCTTCAACCACGCCATTAGAGCTTTCTCCAAGACCCACTCGCTTTGTTCCCAAGCGATAAGTTTGTATGTCCAAATGGTGTGCGTTGGAATTAGACCCGATAACTATGCGTACCCTTTTGTGCTCAACTCGTGTGCCGCGGTAAATGATCTTTGTTGTGGGGTTGAGATCCATGGACGCATTGTTAAAATGGGTTTTGGGTGGTGCGTTCCGGTTTCGAACGCTTTGATTGACATGTACGGGAAATGTGGGGAGTTGGGGAGAGCGCGGGGAGTGTTTGATGAAATGTGTTATAGAGATGTTGTTTCTTACAATGCGCTTTTAGGCGCTCATGCGAGAGGTGGGGCGGATATGGAGAGTGCTTGGGCTTTGTTTGATGGGATGGTGGGAAAAAATTTGATATCTTGGAACGCCATGATTGTGGGTTATGTAAATAGTGGGGATCTTGTTTCAGCGAGGACCTTGTTTGATAGGATGCCGGAGAGGAATCTTGTTTCTTGGACTACAATGTTGGTGGGGTATACGAAAAATGGGCTTATTGATATGGCTAAGGGCCTCTTTGATGAAATTCCTGAGCGGAGTTTGATTTGTTGGACGGCTTTGATTTCAGGGTATTCACAAAATGGGAGACCAAGTGAAGCGCTTTCACTTTTTGAGAGAATGGTAAAGGTAGGGGTAAAGCCTGATGCTTTCACCATGACAGCTTTGATTTCTGCATTGGCACAGTTGGGCCGTGCAGATTTGGCGAATTGGATTGAATCATATGTGGATACAGAAGGCATAGAACTGAATGAACAAGTTCTTACTGCACTTGTCGACATGCATGCCAAGTGTGGGAATATGGATGAGGCATGTCGTATATTTGAGAAGATCCCCCAAAAGGATGTGTTCTCTTATAGTGCAATAATCACGGGTCTTGCATCTTATGGTCATGGGGTTAAAGCACTTGAGATCTTCCAGAGAATGCTGGAAGAAAATATTGGACCTGATCACATCACATATGTAGGGGTATTGACCGCCTGTGGCCATGCAGGACTTGTTGAGGATGGAATGACATACTGGGAAAGCATGGTTAAAGATTACAATATTGAGCCTGATGCTGATCACTATGCTTGCATGGTCGATATGCTGGGACGTGCTGGGAAACTTAATGAGGCTCACAATTTAGTCAAGGGCATGCCTATGGGTCCACACCCTGCAGCATTGGGAGCTCTGCTTGCAGCATGTAGAACATATGGAAATGTCGAGATTGCAGAAAGTGTTGCTGAGCAACTCTTCAAGTTAGAACCTGAGAATACTGGAAATTATCTGCTACTTTCTAGTATCTATGCATCGGCTGAGCAATGGGATGAAGCCAAAAAAGTGCGGGAAGCAATGAACAAGAGAATTGCAATTAAGCTTCCTGGGTGCAGTTGGGTTGAAATTAGAAAAGGTCATGCAACTCAATTGAAGAACCAGATCTAGATGGAAATTCTATGGTAAAATTCTGGCTTGCTGTTCTCATTTAACTGAATTGTAATACACACAGTCTGCTGCCAGTTCCCCTGTGCCAGACCAGATTGAGATTGCAGATACAATGAAGTTTTTATGTATCTGCAAAATATTTGTTTGGATTAAGGAACTTGCTGCAATCAATCTTCTTATTTTTTGTACAATACCTTTTGAAAGGTATAAATTTGTAATAATATTTACATGTCTCATATATCTGCAAAAAAATTATATTCCCGAACATTGTTGACTATCAAAAGAACTGCAGAAATTGTGGTTACAACTGCAAGAAGAGTAAAAATTGTTGAGATATTGGGTTATTAGTCAACCCGTGATTATAGATAGTGTAGCTGGCCATCAGGTGTGATAATTAAAGTAATAGCTTTATTGTAGGATGTGTAATTAGAGTAATGGCTGGCGTGATTGTAGAATCAAAACTGTTGGTCCATCATTATTTATGTACCTACAGATTCATTGCAATAGTAAGACAAGATTTATTCCCAAATTGAATTCTGACTTTCAAGTTGGTATCAGAGCAAGGTTCCGAAAGGACCTTGCATCCTCCATTGAAGCCATACCCAGAACTTTGAAATCTGAATCATCATAATCAAACCCACCCAGATTGTGTCCCTGAATCATCATCATCGAACCCACACCTAGATCGCGTCCCTCACCAGATTGAACCCCCACTTCATCTGCAGATTTGTGGCCATAATCGGATCACCATGAGCAAGTCCGATTCTGAAGCATCTGGAACCAAATCTGTACCCATTATTATTCAATCCGAAGGTTCATCGTTCAATGCAGGGATCATACTAAATGAGACAAATTATGATATGTGGTCTCAAATCATGGAGATGCACATTGCTGAGAAGGAGAAACTCTCCTTTATTCGTGGTAATTCACAGCCACCTACTGAGAAGGATGATGGATATGAGAAGTGGTATGCAGACAATCAAAAGGCTAAAAGATGGCTGTTGATGTCTATGTCCCCAGAAATTATGAAGCGATACATTCGCTTACCCACCGCCCGAGAAATTTGGAAAGCTATGTCTAAAGCTTTTTATGATGGAGCAGATGAGTTACAGGTTTTTGCCTTGAATCAGAGGGCTTTCTCTGCCAAACAGAATGGTAGAGCACTTTCTGTGTATTATGGAGAACTAACCGAAATTTTTAGTGAGTTAGATCATCGGGATAAGGTGATCATGGAGAATGAGAAAGATGTTGAATCTTACAGACAATCAGTTCAGCGACAAAGAGTGCATATCTTTCTTGCTGGATTAGATGGTGACTTTGAACAAATCTGTGGTGAAATTTTGAGAAAAGATCATAGTCTTGAATTAGAGGAATGTTACGCTTTGATCCGCCGTGAATCAGTTCGCCGTACAACCATGAATGGAGAGTCCGAGAATTCTGAAGCTTCATCCATGGTGGCACGAAACTGATCTAATCAAAACCGGCCTTCTCAGAATCAGCAGGATCGATCTCGGACCAGCAATCCTAAAGGCACCAGTGGTATCGACAAGTTCACTTACAAGTGCACTCATTGTGACCAAAATGGTCACACCAAAAGTCGTTGCTATGAACTCGTGGGGTATCCCGAATGGTGGGATCCTAGCCGAGATCCAAGGAAGAGAAATTCCAAAAGGACCTCAACTGCTGCAGTTGTTGAAACAAAGACAGAGGATGATGCTAATGACGGTGTTGAGGATGGAAAGGCCTCGGCATTGGTAGCAGCTGCAGGTAATGGTGGTAAGGTTTTACATATGTCTGCATCTGTTTCTAATAGTGCATGGATAATTGATTCCGGTGCTACGGACCATATGACATTTGATTCTAGACAGGTTTCACCCCTTAAACCGTCTTCACAAAAGTTTGTTTCCACTGCCAATGGTTCTCATGCCCCGGTTATTGGGGAAGGATCATTACCTCTCACTGATACTTTGAATTTAGATTCTATTTTAGTAGTTCCATCTTTGGATTATAATCTCTTGTCAGTTGCCCAAATAACCACTGCTTTATTTTGTATTGTAATTTTTTGGCCTAATTTTTGTGTTTTTAAGGACATCCGAACAAGGCAAACGATTGGTTGTGGTGTTAGGCGAGGGAAGCTGTATTACTTGGACTTGATGTCAAAAAGTTCGGACAAATTGCATCAAGCTTTGATGGTGAACAATTATAAGGAAAAAAAGAAGAAATCTGACATCTCGTTATGGCATCGACGTCTGGGGCATGCTTCCTTTGGATATCTGAAGAAATTATTTCCTAGTTTATTTGCAAAAATTGATATTTCTCGTTTACGTTGTGATATTTGTGAGCTTGCAAAAAGCCATCGTGCTTCTTTTCCATCAATTTTGAATAAGTGTTCAGTTCCTTTTATGATTATACATTCTGACGTTTGGGGTCCTTCCAAAATCCCTACCTTGGGTGGATCACGTTGGTTTGTTACTTTTATTGACGATTGCACTAGGATGACTTGGGTGTGCTTGATGAAATCCAAAAGGGAAGTGAACTTGTTATTTCAAAGATTTCATAAAATGGTTAGTACTCAGTACAAAGCACAGGTTACGGTTCTTCGCAGTGATAACGGAGGAGAATACCTGAGTTCTGAATTTCAGCAATATTTGGTAGCTCACGGAATTGTTCATCAAACTACTTGTTCCTATACACCCCAACAGAATGGGGTGGCCGAACGAAAGAATCGTCACTTGTTGGAGGTTGTTCGTGCTTCGTTAATAGAAGCTTATATGCCATTATTCTATTGGGGAGAAGCCCTTTCCTCTGCAACATATTTGATCAACCGGGTACCCTCCAGTACTATTCATTTCCAGACACCTTTCCAGGCTCTCACTGACGCGGTTGTTGCTCCAACCGTCCCAAACTTACCTCTACATGTCTTTGGTTGTGTCGCATTCGTACACCTACATAAGCATCAACGCAGCAAGTTGACTCCTCGAGCGTTGCGCTGTGTCTTTCTCGGATATGCTGCTAATCAAAAAGGATACCGATGTTATCATCCTTCAACTCAAAAAATGTTTATTACATTGGATGTTATTTTTCATGAAGACTCGATGTATTTTTCCTTTGAGTCTGATCTTCAGGGGGAGTACCAGAAGGAAGTTCAGACTCTAGACTATGGGGTTCGCATCTCTGATTTAGGGGGAGTTGGGAAGCTTCCTGGTAACCAGGTTGAGAATGACTTGGATACGAGTGGTAGTAACCAGGTTGAGAATGACTTGGATACGAGTGGTAAAAATTTGGACCATAGTGGTGATGATTTCCCAGAAAATGAAGTTGCCGTTCCATCTCCGTCTGAGTACCTCGCACCACAAGATACATCAGACCAATCGCTTGCTATGGATGTTCCTGATTTGGTGTCTGAACCATCTAAAAAACAGCTACCAGATCGTCACACCAGAGGTATTCCTAAACCTACATATGAACCTACACTTTCTAATCAAGCTAAATATCCCATGAGCCATTATGTGTCTAACCATCGATTGTCGGAATCAAATCAGTCATTTGTAAATCAATTATCTACTGTATCTATTCCTAACAGTGTGTAGGAAGCCTTAGCAGACCCAAGGTGGAAAGCCGCTATGAATGAAGAGATGAAGTCACTGCAGAAAAATAGAACTTGGGAACTTGTTGACCATCCACCAGGAAAGAAACCAGTCGGATGTCGATGGGTTTATACTATGAAGTACAAAGC